>VTGD01000132.1:0-134342 GCA_013406985.1 Calonectria crousiana | reverse complement strand
ATTGACGCCCCATTTGCTTATAGTCAAGACACCAGTCATACTCTGCCTTGCTATAACGTAGAGGTAGTCCCATAGCTTTCCGATATTGCTGGTTAGTCTTATATGACCCTCGAGGCAATGTATTGAACCAAGCCTCTCGTGCCTCTTTGTATCGTTGGAATATTGCACAAGGGTTATCAACTTGTAATGTGACTGAACTTGCTGTGGTCTCTGTAGTTGGAGCTGGTGGCTTGTCTCCGGTTGGAGATACTATATGAGTTGTTGTGTATGTTGTTGTGCGTGTTGTTGTGTATTCTATAGTCTCAGATATTGTAGACTTCCCTGATAATGAGGATGGAGATAGTGAGCGGGTTATAGAGCGAGTGGCTGTATGGGTTGTTAAATGAGTTGCTGTAGAGATTGGAGTAGGAGCTAGTAATGTATCTTGTAATAGTTGTGTATAACGTAAAGGGCATGCCTTAGAGTTCCTCATATGGCCTTAAGTATAACACCTTGAGCATATTAGTAAAGCCTTCGATTATATTACTTTCTCAACAGCTTCAAATGTACAAGGCTCGCGTTGTGTACTTGTAGATGGCAGCGTGGAACGGGCTGCAAGGTGATCGAGCTGCTTCTTAGGTTCAAGAATAAGCTGGGGGCTTCCTGAACGTTGAAGATGCTAATGTGAATGAAAGTAATGTAATAGCAAGGGCTCATTATGCCATATAAGACATTGAAGAATATAAGCACAAGATAACCCAAGAGTCCTAGTAAACATGCCTGTGCATATACGATATTCCTGTGATAGTTGCTTGCGATGAGCTTCAACCTTTCGCAAGGCTTCATATGAAACCCAACCTCGAATATAAGTATATAATACCCCAGATAGTATAAGAGGTATATTGATATGCTATTTGGCTTGGTTTGCCTCAAGTTCAGCAAGCTGATTTAACAAAACAAGCTTGATGATTCTCCATACCTCAAAGAGATCAACTTACGATATGTTCATATAAGATTTAATAAGTTAATGAATACCTTCGGCTCGAGATGTCACAAATTGCTCAAAGTAAAGATATTAATGAACCCATGCTTTAATAAACCTCTCTTTATAGAGATCCAGCCAGGTGTATATAATGTAATATACCTCATCAATATAACTTGGGATATAACGCTTCTTGAACTTCTCAAGTCTCTCATTATAGATGTCTTCAGTTAATAAAGCCACGATTTTATGCCACAATACATAAAACTCATTCCACTCTTTATACCCTTTGGGATCGCTTTTATCTTAAGTAAATTTAGACATACAATAGGTTAAGACTGCCTTATTAATATACCATACACACAACATCATAGCTACATTAGGAAAACAAGAGAAAGAAGAAACAGCATTCATACAAACAAGACAGCGATCTATTAGTATTACCAATAGAAGAGCTATATCATAAAGCTCATATATACACCATAGCCGTTCAAGAACCCAAATAAAGTCTTTTTCTTCCTCACCACTAAGAAATACAAATACAATACAGAAGGATCATTGACAAGCATCAACACCAACCATATTAAGAAAAGGCATCTTATACTTATTGGTCTTATATATACAGTCCAATATAAGTATTTTAAGATATAATTTTAAGTATACTAGTAACTTTGGATATACAAATACTACTACAGTAACTCTACTGCTTTCATTAAGACACATTTCACTCCAGAAGCCTTGATTCTTTAACTCATCAGCAAGAGCATGTATATTACTTTGGCCTTTAGTAAGTTCCCGTTTCCCTTATGCAATACAATTGTAGATATCTTGCTGTGTAGCAAGTGTATCTGAATGCATATATAAAAAGGATCTAATCTCCTTTAGTGCAACGCCAGCTTCAGCAAGTTGATGGACTGTTGACTTATCTGGGGTCGATAGTTGACGATGTATTGGATGGGCTGTTGGATTGGTGCTTGGTTCATGATTGTGTTGATTAAAGCCAACCCCAGGACGATGCTTAAGACTCCATTTAGTCTTACACAAGCTTTCCTTTGCTGTGACAGAGAAAAGGCATCCTGTACGACGTGTTGTAGTTTGCCGCTGCCGTTCCTTTGATGAGAGGGAAGGCCGGCGCCCTGCTCCACGGTCACAATTGAAGATAACGCCAGTTCTTCCATTCGGGGTCTTCCAAGAGGTCTTGACTACAAAGGCATAGCCTCGTGATGCGGCCCATGTATTGATTGCTGTTCGTAGCTCTTCTCGTGAGTTGTATTCACCTTCGGGTGGGAGGGCATCTTCAGGGAAGCATAAGGGAACACTATTCGAGTCCATTCTAACAGGTTGCAGAGGCTGCGAGTGGAATTGATGCTGTAGAAGCTGTTGACTGTTGAATTGGCTGCTAATTTGCAATATCCCTCATATCATATAACCCCCCCTCACAGACCTTATTTGCACAGCCGGCTGTGCACGTATGGGTCGCCCGCAACCTCGGCGCTATTTCTCATTTGGCAAAGTTGTTTGTAAAATACGACGATTTATACGACATGTTGTTGAATGACCAGCTACAATATGTAAAAACGGAAGCCGCCTTACATCTGGATCACTCGTCTGAGCCCATTACTTTACACTTTCACTGAAAATTGAGAAAGAACGAAAAGGTTTCCCATATTTTTACTACTCTCCTTGAAACTCTCGCAACAGCCGTCCGTTGCAATGAATACAAGAAGCGCCAACTTGAAGGTGCGATGATGGATTGGGTGACTAACAACAAAATTTAAATGGATGGCGAGGCATTTGTAGATGCTATTCTCAGGGAATGTTTGCTTGATTCCATGTTACCTCTGGTATACACTTTCAGACAACGGGGAAGATGAAGGAATTAGGTGTGACTTTGGTCAAATAACAACGGTCATCTGCCCAGGTATAGAGACCAACAATAAGATTACTTTTGTTGTGCGGTTGGTCGCTCAAAGAATCATGCCCAACATGTTGAGGTGGATGATTATGATTTGTAATTGCATGACCAACCTTTTAGTATCCTTCATGTGTTGGTTCACCTTGAATGTGTTTCATCCTCATGGGAGACCTTCCCATGTACTAATAAACAGTGAATATTTTTAAGGCCCAAACCGTAGTGTCACCCGATTGAATCATGTGCGAAGGTATAGGGTGGCGTTGTTAGTTCTCATCATGGCGTGTCTGTTCTGTGGACCATGAAACAAAGAAAAGGAAACGAGTGAAAATCGCTACATGAACACTGGGGTGAATTAAGGTGCACTGTAATGTCTGCCCAGGGCAGTGGTAATAGTAAATGTTCTTTTACACCTCTACTTTGTGTATTTTATACGCAACTCGCTGATATTTGGTCACGCATCTACCTTGGTGAAGGCTGTAAGCATTGAACGATCTTCGGTCATGATCATCAAGTGCAGGATTGATACTGCATCGGTGAAGTAGGCCGATCAGATTTGGAAATATGCACTTGCTTCAGCCACATGTTTGAGGCGCCAGAAACTATTGAGTGGAGTTCTGCTTGAGTGGGACCAATAAACCAATCACAGCCGAGATGCACGGGGACTAAAAGAAGGCGTCGAGCTAGACATCGAAACATGGGCGTTGGAGCCAATAGAGTGAGTTAGAGCATGCAAGCCAATGGTTTGGGCGATAAGTGCCAAGGCGCAAGAGAGGCTGGCCGAGCCTCGCTGTCTCCGGCTCAGCTGGCGTACGAGCAAGAAGCCTTACTCTTCTTGGTTCTTCTGCGTCTAAATAGAGCGAGTTACTGACCATGTCTCAGCCACAATATATTGGATGGGGTTAGTTCATGATATGTTCGTTTTTGCTAAAGTGATCATCACTGCTGAGAAACACTATGAATATGATATTGGTTATTTGGCGGTCCAGGTAATGTGCTGGGAAGGTTATTTGAGACACTTCTAATCGGAGTTTGCCTCAAATCACCTTGGTAGGGATACAGGACGACACAGCATTGGCGTGACTACAGAGTGCCTGCCGCAATGAGTCAGTCGGATGAAATATTACGAGTGGCTTTTCATGCCGAGACAGGGCGATTGGCAGTGGCTTAGCTGAAGTCGACTAATGGTTACGCATAAACCAACCATGAATGGTTCACGCACGCCGCATAAACCAACCTAGGACACTTTTCAGGCAGCCACATTTCTATAGCACATGTAGCTCCTTTATAATCTGTTGCAAGACCCAATATTTCGAGTCACGTTCCAAAGTGAGGACGCATGGGACGCTGGAAATGGAAATGACCCTAGCTCTTTACATGTGTTGAAAGAATATTTAAGTTCCGCTTGGTGCTCATCACGGCAATCATCAATCACACCAACACTTGCAGCCCAAGCAACTTCATCTATCAAGTTTCTCAATCCAACCATTTCAAGTACCACCATGTCTGGAGACCCCAGCTTCGTTTTCAAATGCAACATCCATTGCAAACAGAACGGCAGCTTTGTCGATCTTGCCATGGGTGGCGGTCGAATTCCCGCTGTCGTCGGTTGGTAAGCTTAGAAATACGCATGTTGTACCGTATGTCGTGGATTATAGCTAACGCTGGCATTCTTTACAGGGAGGACGGCAAATGGCAGACCAATCTCAATCGCCTTTTCCGGCAACAGCGGAAATCGAGTTGTGATCAGAAATGTGGCCAATGACCGACAGCTGAGTGCTGATGGTATGTACTGGTGCGACAATTTTGGGTCTCTGGCTAACTGATCGATTTTTAGGTCACAACACTTTCATCAGATGTGAGGATGGCGATTTCCAAGATGAGAGCGCCCACTGGATTCTTGAGGGAGGCGATGTGCGCGATCTCCAAGATCCTACCCTTGTTCGGTAATTACTTTCATCCCTTAAAATTGCCCCGTATATTAACTAATTCTTTTCCTCCAGATTTCGAAGCGTCAAGTACCCCAACTGCTACTTGGATCATGACGACACCGACAACAATAATGGAGCGCCTTTCCGGTGCTTCATTCCCAAGACCGGAACTATTGGACCCAACCAAGTGTTCGAGCTTTGGAAGCGATAAGTCGGCCTCCATGGTCAAGTGGATGCGGTGGCTTGATAGCCCGGTCATTGACTAGACATATGGCAGACAATCTGGTAGCCGCTTGGTCATGAGTCTTGTGACTCTCCCTATGGTTCTTTTTGAGGTGGGGTTGGTCTGGATAGTAGCGGTCAATGTCGTCAACTTCGTTGCGAATGGCATCAACTTTGTTTACTTCTTGCACCTTGCACTAATATATATGTCGATGAAAATTTGATTTGCTCCGTGATGCCGTTCCACTCCCCCGTACCCTTTAGTCTATGCGAGAGCAGTGTTACTAAGATCGCGTCAGCACACTTTGGTGCGCAATCGCGGTTGACGCTTTGACAGGTAAATATCCATACAACATAGGCATCCCATCGCAGCGACCTCAGAGCAAACACGCCACGCAAGGGATTGGGAGCCATACCCACAGCTTTATGCTAGGATATGACAAGCTACAATAAGATGAGAAAGACCAAGAAGGACAAAGGTCAATGGAAAGTACCGCAATACCACCACGCTGCGAATAAGGTGATATTGTGCTTCTGATTTTAGCACTCTTCTCTTGTGAGATAAACCCATGGTAGATTGTACTAAATCGCCACAAAATTCGCTTTTGGCAATACGAAAATCATCCTTCGCCCGTCACTATAGTCATTGAACCATTTGGTGACATATTTCTTCGTGCGGGTGGCCAATGCTCTGGCAAATATTATGAAGTTGTAATTAGCTATGTTGTACCCAAAGCTTTGTTGGTGGTCTCATTCCTGTTATTGAGAATGGAGATTATATTTAATTAATGTGAAAATAACTATTGGTAACTTAAATATCCAGACAATGAGCAACATCCAAAAGCCTGCCCGGTGTTGAAGCTTTGATATAATACCAAAATGCCTTCCCGATATTCGACTATTGTCATAAAGGGTAGTTTTTGTTATGTTATTGATGATGAATTTTGAGACTTCTCTGTAAGTTCAAATTTCTTCATATTTTAAAATAATTAGATTGGTGGCTGTGCTACTTGCAGTCGTTTCGATGGCAGTGATGCCAGCAGTCGATTTGGTGATGCTGGTGATTGTGCTGGTGAGGTAGCCTGATATTGGGGATGATGAAGCGCTGCAAATGCATATTGCCTCAGCAACGCTCGACAAAAGAGCCACTAAAGCCACGTTGAAGGGGAATGTAAAAAACATTATGTATTTCCGTCTTACTGGGACGGAGATGGTTTTCACATTTTGTACTGGGGGAAGCGAAGTGGTTGTCTCCCAAGACTTATTCGACTGATTGGTAGGGTTCGGGCGTGGACCGGCGGGATGGGCTCGTTTATGCTTTCAGCTTGCACATGGAAGAAACAAAAAAAATACGAAAAAGAGATAGCATTGCGCTCTGCCCAAGAGAAAAACCAGCTTCGCTTTTTGAGTGGGGACACCGCTGCTGGTGGACCTTACCAGAGAGATGACTCGGCTCCGGATAAGAAATAAAATGGCGGATAGTCAAGACTGTGGCGCGACGCTACGAAGCGGGCACAATGTCCAGAAGAGGCCAAGCAGCCACTTGTCGACTGCCTCGCCAAATACTTGAGCCCGTCATTTCGTGCGAAAATGACGAGGTGGCTGGAATAAATGATATCAGAACGGGTGGGGCGCTTTTTTTTGGTGCATGAGGTAATTCATCAGATAGTTATTCTCCATTTGATTTGTCGTGTAGTAAAAACAAACATGTTGATTACTCAATATTCTAAAGCCTTTCTTACATCGTGATAAGTTTAATTATGCCTAGACAGTACACGAGCCCCGTGACATCAATTTTTGGCGGTGTACCGTGAGGTGATTCTAAACCTTTGGCTTGTAATTGCAGTTTCCGATTCTAAGTAAAAGTCTTGGCCTTGCATAATTATCTAGGGCTCTGATTGCCAAGAGATTCCACTCTGCCTCTTGGCGATGATCATTGGACTCCAGCCCTATCGTGATCGGCCTGAGATGCACAATTGACCCCCCCCTGAGGGGACTTCGCCGCCCGCGGAAAGCCCGGACCCTGACTCTCTGAAGATAACAAAGAGACGAAAAAACGTGCGTGGTGGGTCGAATCGGCGTTCTAGATCGACTCGCTGTCTGTTTTTGGAAGCCCAATGGCCCTCGCTTACCCGTGTGCTTCGGCCAACTGGCTTAGCTCGGTGGAGCCCGGCTGCCAATACGAGCATGGCGCCTTGTCGAAAAAGCTTGATCATTTCTCGTCATTGCTTGAGTTCGCGGCTGAGTGATACGGGAAGCGGCGAGATTGGCGGATAAATTCATCTGGCCCACTCCCTGTCGAACCGAACTCCCGGGACTAACGGCAGCCCTCGTCGGGAGGCGCCAGCTGAAACTGGCATGCTCTAACCTCGCCCTGGCTATGCTATGGGTGCGTACAAGCGAATTATTCGCATTCTAGGGCGTTGGGGGTTGCTGGTCGACGAACCCGTGGGATTTGGGTGCCCCCAATGTTTGTCCCACGGAAGATCCCGTGGACAGAGATGGTGGATACTCACGCGAGGGTTTCGATAGTCTGGATTTCTCGGCCGATTCAGGCCAACGGTTGCACAAATACGCGATGTCAATTTCGCGGAATCGGCCATGTGGGGTACGGAAGTGTCGGGGGACGGTCCAAATATGGCATCGTCTTCGTCAACTAGAGGCTCATTGATGCCATGTGCTCGATGCAGCTTGCAGTTTTGATCCTGGGCTCTCCATAAGACCCGAATTTTGTTTCATTGGCGGTTCTTTGATCACTCTACAGTCTCCACTCGATCGACGTAGGGGTGCGATGTTCTCTTTTCTTTCTTATTCTGTTGATCCCCATCTCCCTCCTTCACTTCTCGCCCCGACGAGACAGTTCAGGGATCTTGGGAGTCAAGCACAATGACGAAACTATTGCCATGGCTCATCCTTGGTTTTTGCACCTTAGGTGAAGCCCAAAAAGGTTTGGTAACTCCAATCTCTTCTCATTTACCCAATGGTATCTGCCGTGTCAGAAAGCCTTCCACACTTTTACCCACCACTTCACCCGAGCCCTTGCTTCCCAGTTCCGTGCTACACCCAGCGAAGACTTTTCCACCGTCGACATCACTGGACCTAGCCACCAACAGTGCACCTTTCCTTGATTTGGCTGTCACAATAAATATGACTTTGGCAGAAATTGCCCCAGAGCTAGCAGAAAGCACCATTTTTACGCCGCTCAATCTGCAAGCCCACTCAACTGAAGATAGTCGTACGACCACATCCGGCGTCCGTACAGTGCCTTTTTTCGACAGAGAATAACACTTCTGGCACGACATCGACTGCCCTTTCTAATCTTTCCTTTGATTGCATCTTCCACAACCGCATCACCGAATGCTAACAATAGACTAGTCGTTACCGTTGCTGCTGATGGAAGCGGTGATTACACCGCTATCGCTTCAGCCGTTTCTTACGCCCAAGCCAAGTCGATCCCTACCGTCAGTGTACTTGCCGGTACATACACCGAAACGATATCAGTCCAGGCCACAGCCGCTGTAACCATCATTGGACAGACTAGTTCGAGCTCGGATGGTTGGAGCGACAACCAGGTCACAGTAACCAATGGTGGCGGTGCATCTCGCCCATTGACAATCCCGAATGGTGCCAGCGGTATTTCTTGGAAGTATCTCAACTTTGTAAATTCCAATTCGTCTTCCACTCAAGGCTTGGTCTACCTTCAGGGATCCAAGAATGCATTTTATGGGTGCAGCTTTGTCTCAGCTGGGTCAGTTGGCTTCGCTGGTAACCTGGCTTCTGGTATCATCGCCAATTCGTACATCGAGGCATTTGACAAACCATTCGCCTCTTATTCCTCTTTGTACGTTTTTGGCTCGACCATCACGCTGACCAATACCAACGGTCTTCTTGTTTATACCAAGGGATATGCTACCGGCGGCGTTCTTTACAATTCAACCATTGTCTTAGATGACTGTCAAGTCATTCAGAAAGACGGGACGTCGACCAAAAATGTCTTCCTGGCTGCTGCAAACGACGTGGGATCTGTTGCTCTTTACAGAAGTACCTATCTGCCAGCTTTCATTGCTGCAAGTGGAGCTCACGTTGATTCACTCTCTCAAAACAAGACACAGTATTTGGAGTATGACACGAGCGGACCGGGTAGCTATAGCCAAAATGCTGCTTCGCGTGCGAAATATGTCACACTCGTTTCAAATGAGGCTGACTTGTCCTCATATGAGATTTCAAATTTCTTCAAGACCGTATATCCTTCGGTTGCTGTTTCTGGGGTTGATTGGGTCGACTCTAGCATCTTAGCTGCTATTCAGAAGAGCAACAGTGATAATGCCCTGACCCATTCCTCCTCAATCTTTTCGACCTCTTCCACCGCAGCTTCATCCAGCGTACCTTCATCCAGCAGTTCCTCTATTATCACGTCTACTGGAAGTGTATCCCTGGCTGGAAGCGTGTCCGCTTCTGGTAGTACATCTACAAGCATTACCTTGTCCAGCAGTGCTACCTTGAGCCCTGCATCAACCAGCAGCTCCTTCGAATCCTCCGTAAGCTCCGGCAGTACTTCAAGCGTTACCAGCGCCATCAGTACAATGAGCGCTACGAGTACGACAAGTGCTACGCGTGCCGCATCCTGTCTCCCCTCGTCAATGCCGAGCACAGCTTTGATTGTTGGACCTTCAGACAATAACTGTGCTCAGTATACCAACATCAGTGCCGCTATTACAGCTCTACCATCTGACTCTTCTACTCAGTATATCTACATCCTCGCTGGTACCTATAATGAGCAGCCAACCATCTCCCGTTTGGGGCCCGTCATTTTCCGAGGCGAATCGTCTGACACCTTCTTATCCTCTGCCAACAAGGTCACCATCACAAACCCCAATGGGAAACTTTCCAACAGTGGCACCTCTAGTTCCACTGCCACATTTAGTGCGAGCAAGTACGAGTCAAACCTCGTGGCATTTTATAACATCAATTTTGTCAACTCATACGAGGCTGCTGCCAACTATGTTGCGTTGGCTGTATACGCAAAGGGACAAAAGGTGGCCTTTTACGGGTGCAATATTAATTCCTCACAAGGAAGTTTCTACATTGATTATGGCAGTATATTCTTCAGCGGTGGAAGAATCGAAGGCACAACCGATTTCATTTGGGGTCAAGGCGCCGCTTACATCCATAACTCAGTCATTGTGACTGACGGAACTGTCAGTGGACAAACAATTGCCGCACAGAAGTACCAAAGCTCTTTTGGAAGCTCCAAGTTTGTGTTCAATCAATGTGCCGTTGTCCCCCAGAGCTCATCTCTTTCTCAGAAGAGTACTTATCTCGGGCGCGACTACTCAGTCAATTCCAACGTGGCTTTTGTGAACTCCTATTTGGACTCTCACATTGCCTCAGTTGGCTGGTTGATTAGTGTCCCTTCAACCTTCACTGGAACATTCGTGGAAGCAAATAACACAGGCCCTGGCTCTGGCACAACATCTCGCTCAGCCAGTGCACAGGTATTGTCTGATAGCTCAAACTATACTATCAAGAATGTCCTGGGAGACGAAGGCTGGATCGACTCATCCGCTGTAGCACCATTTTCCGGGTGGCCTGATTCCGCTTACTCCAGTACATCGTTGACCTTGGCGAGTACTGTTTCGGCCACTTCTGCTTCTGTCACCACTGCTACTGCTACAACTACGGGTTCTGCTGCCGCCACGATCACTGTGGCTCCAACTCCAACTGGGAGCCAGTATGGCTCTGTGGCCTCCGCTATTGCAGCACTTCCGAGCGATGGCAACGCCTACACCATTTACATTCTTGCAGGCACCTACGAAGAACAAATATCTTTGACAAGACGCGGCAAGGTTACACTTCGAGGCGAGACGACTTACGAAAATGACTTTACTGGCAACACTGTCCTAATTAATTTCTCTGACGGAGTTTCTACAAGCGCAGGTCAAGATGAAGAGACCCCAGTTATTAATTGGAAAAATACCAACGGTGATGGCTTGGCTTTGTACAATCTCAATTTTACCAACACCTTTAAACAAACCAGCAATTATGCCGCTTTGGCTGCTGACTTTTATGGTACCAACATGGCAGCGTACGGTTGCGCCTTCAAAGGTTTCCAAGACTCTCTCCTGGTGAACCAAGGTGTGCAAGTCTTTAGCAACTGCTACATTGAGGGTAGCGTCGACTTCATTTGGGGTTATTCCAAGGCCTATTTTCACCAATGCTACGTTGCATCCAATACCCCCGGAGCATGCATCACCGCACAAAATCGCCCCAGTTCTACATGGTCTGGAGGTTTCGTGTTTGACAAGTCCCTCATCACTTACACAAGCGGGTATGGGAGCACATTTGGTTCAACCTATCTGGGCCGACCCTGGTCTCAGTATGCCATCGCTGTGTATATGAACTCGTATCTGGACAAGCACATTGCTAGTCAGGGGTGGAATACTTGGGCCACAAGTGATCCTCGCACTGCGGTAAGTAATATTAGATTTCAGCTAAAAGTCCCTGTCGACTAACAATTTCAGAATGTCGTGTTTGGCGAATTCAACAACACTGGACCCGGTAATTGGACCACCTCTCGAGCGAGCTACGCTACTAGCCTGACCGAGTCGCAAGCCTTATCATACTCGCTGTCCAGTTTCATCGGAAGCACGAGCTGGCTTGATATGACTGCATACAGCCTCGTGCCTAGCTATAGCTTGACCGCTACACAGAGTGCAACGCCTTCAACTACTACCACAGACGCTCAGTGGGTACACCCAACGAGCGGCACAACTCCACCTGATGGTGCTATTCTTGTTTCCGTTGGTGGTAGTGTTGAGGGTTCATACAGCAGCCTCACAGATGCGCTTGCCAAATTACCCTCGGACTCATCAACCCAAGTCATTTTCATGTACGCGGGTATTTATGAGGAGCAGGTCCCGACTATCAACCGCAACGGGCCTGTGATGATTATTGGATACACTGAGAGCGCTCCAGGCAAAGGCTATGCTACAAATCAGGTCGTGATCACTCAATCCAGGGGTTTGTCGGTGAGCCCACTCCCAACTGGTCACAGCGATGCGGAAACAGCGACAGTCCAAACAGCCAGCACCAAGATTGCCATGTACAATATCAACATTATCAACTCTGCGAATTTGGACGGTTCGCAATCTAGCTATGTAACGCTTGCAGCCAGCATCTACGGCAACAAAATTGGCTTCTATGGTTGTTCCTTCATTGGCTGGCAAGACACGCTCCTGACAGGCGCCACCGCTGGGTATCAGTACTACGAGAGTTCTTACATTGAAGGGGCTATTGACTTTATCTGGGGTTACTCTAAAGCATACTTCAAGGGCTGTACTGTTGGCGCAAAGAGGAAGTCCTCGGCCATCACCGCCCAGAGCCGAGCGAGCTCGTCGGCCATTGGTGGATACATCTTCGATCAGTGTCTATTCACTGCTGCGTCTAGCGCAACCGTCGATCTGACCCAATCTGTGTACCTCGGTCGCCCGTATTCTCAATACGCTGTGGTTGTTGTCAAGAACAGCTACCTCGATGACATTATCCAGCCTGCGGGGTGGAAGGTCTGGTCCGCATCCGATCCCAGAACGGGTGGAGTGACATTCGCTGAGTACAACAACGACGGTCCTGGAAACTGGGGAAACAATTCTCTCGCAAGACAAGGATTTGGCTATTCTACCCTCCTCATTAACGATAAGTATCCATTGAGCTCAGTTATGGACAGCACTGATTGGATTGATACAACCTACTGGGACCAGATCCAAACTCCCCAGCCTACCTCTAGCACGACAACACCTGTAAGCTCTACTGCTTACAACGGAACAGTACCTCCAGACGGAGCTTTCATCGTTTCCAAAAGTGCCATGGAAGGAAAGACCACTTACAGCACAATCCAGGCGGCCCTGGATGTTCTTCCTGCCTCTTCTAAAACAACTGCCATCGTTTTCATTTACCCAGGCACTTACAACGAGCAACTTGTCCTCAACAAATCCGGTACTACCATTTTCATGGGCTACTCTACTTCGCCATCAGATTATTCCAAGAACCAGGTCACCATAACGTACAATAAAGGTATTGATACTCAGTCCACGGCCTCTAATTCCGACTCAGCGACCGTGTATGCTACCGGAAATTACTTCCAGGCCGTCAATATTAATTTTGCCAACACATACGGCACCACTCAAGAGTAAGTTGACCCCAGTGAGTTCTAAACTGCTTCTAACCGTTCAAAGCTACGCATCTCTTGGTTTCGGCGTCAAGGGCAGCAAGTATGCAGGTTTGTATGGTTGCCAGGTTTACGGAAACCAGGATGCACTCTTGATCAACGGATACTTTTTTGCGTCCAACTCCTACATCGAGGGAAATATTGACATGATTTGGGGCTCCGGTGCAGGATACTTTTTGAATTCCACCATCGCCACCAACCGTGATGGTATTTCTCTGACTGCCAGCAAGCGAACAGACAATACAACCGCTGCAGGGTTTGTATTTGACCAGTGCAAGATCGTGGCTGCCGGGGATGCATCATATTCATCTGTTTCACTGGGCCGACCTTGGAATCAATATGCTCGCGTCGCGTATATCGAAAGTTATTTGGAATCATTGATCGAAGCAACCGGTTGGGATTACTGGACCAAGTCTGACCCAAGAACTGACGGAGTGGTTTTTGGCGAAATGGGAAATTCTGGTCCGGGATCATCAACAGCAAAGCGCGCATCCTTTGCCACTCAACTTTCCGCCAGCAATGCTGCTCAGTTTCAGCTCAGTTCCTTCTTTGCGAGCACCGCTTGGATTAATACCACCCTTGTATATGGCACGCCCTTTGTCGCTTCAGTTATTTCCGTCTCAACCATGGCTTCCTCATCGCTCAGTTCGACGACGACAACCTTGACCACATCCACACTTAGCACCAGCACTGTGTATACCACGAGCGTTTCCACGTTGAAGGAGACTCTTTTAACGACAATGACTGCTGCTCCCCAGGTCACCACCTTGAAAAGCACCGAAATTGTGGATATTGGAACAACCGTCACACCCGATCCCGTGACAATCACGTCCGTTGAAAAGAGCACTACTACACTCCTCCAAACTGTCACAGAGCCCAACGAAATCTTTACTCGGAAATCAACCAGCATAGTGAATGTTGGCACCACAATTACTCTCGATCCGAAAACTGAGACGACTTGGAACACGGTCAAGGTTTCAGCCACATCATATACTACAATTCTTGGCAAGGATACAACCGTCAAATCCACATCCACAGTGACAACTTATGTGACAAGCACTCCTCAAGCTGTCACCATTACTGAAATTAAGAGCAATACGATCCAAAGCACAAAGACCTCAACACCGAAGCTTATTACAGTTAAGAGCACTTCTACCAGCACGATTGGAAGTGGCGGAGTCACCACAGTCACTGCAAAGGCAACCACCTCCTATGTGACACAAAGCACGACCTCGACAAAGACAAGCCAGAAGACCACTACTTTGTCTTGCATTCCTGCAAACAATAAGAGGAGGGCGGTGGATGATATCGAATTGCCAGCCCCGATCCCTCAGCCGACTCTTGCTCTGGGCGGCTATTTGGGAGCTCGTGCGGCCGCACAGCCAGTAATCACAATCACCGTCGCGTCGATCTTCACCAGTATTGTCAAAACCTCAACTGTGACACTCCCTGGGACCACTGTCACGACCGAGGCCATTACTACCAAGACCACCGGAAAGGCCACTACCCTAAAACCGTCGACTTCCACCACCGTGAGTGTGTCACAAGCCACAAAGTATCAAACCACCACAATTTTGGGCTCCACTTCCACCATAACAGTGGCTACAACGGTTTCGACGGGCAAGACGACGACCTTGAAAGCGTCAACCGTTTTTGTGACTTCTCAGACGAGCACGACTCAAGTTATAAAATCCACAGTCTCTCAGCCAGGCCAAACAATCACTTCTTTTGCCACTGCCACTCGTACGATTACTTCAGTTCTCAGCAAGAGCACGGCAACCATTTCTCAAACCAAGCTCGTTACATTTGCGCAGACTACAACTCTACCAGCTACCACTGTGACTAAATGGGCAACTGTTAAGACTACTTTGAAGCCCAGTAGCACTGTCACTGAGAGATCAACCATTACGAAGACGACCATGCTCAAGATAGTTGAATCAAAGACCGTCTGGGTCACTCGCACAGCAAAGAACGCTAAAGCCTGCGCCACTTCCTAGGGCTTATGACCCATGGCAAACCAAATGGTTTCACGAAACGGATCGGGGACATTAAATTAGGTATTAAAGTTCTTCCCATAATTTATATACATAGCTTTGTTCATAGCTTGACGATAATTCGATTCTTTCTCCAAAACATCAACTTCCATTTTCTGTTCGCGGCTTCCCAGTCGCGGTGGGGGCCACTTCATCGTTTACTTATGTAAGACATCAGCGTGCAAGCGATGCCCTTTGAAATCCTATAAACTATGGCGTGGAATTGGAATAAATGACTGTAAATGGCTAGGCATATTCATCAACAAGCAAAGTGCCTCATTCTGCCCAATTGCGGTGAGCTAACCTCAAAGATACACCGACACAGCAGGGAATTGAGGCACTGCTTGACCTCCTGTCCACCTGACCAGTACCGATTCTGCCTAATTCGCTGTTGCGCCCCATCAACATAAGCGGGGCATAATATCCTCCCGTGCTGCCATCTCATGTTTATAACCACGAGCGCTTTGCTGCCATGACCAAGATACTCGAGAAAACTAAACCCAACCATCGCTGAAACAAATTTCTAATGAGCTTCAGCCATGCAAGACCAAAATAAATCATCAGATACATACGATCTAGCAACACAGGGCGCCGCAGCAGACCTTTCTCAGACTAGTCCACGACCACCACCGTCACCCGTCGCAACTTTGCTATTTCCCGAGAGGCTAAATCTGTACAGCGTGTCTGCAACAGAATGCCGATATTTCCTCGGTGTGCATAGAGCAGACCCACTGTATGCCTTGACAATGTGGTCTTCTGGAGACAAACGTGATGGTCCCTTCGTCACCATTCATGATGGACCATCACAGAGGGATGCTATCATTACCAACTCAACCCGGATACGGTGGGGGAATGGCAAAGAGATATACACGGTCCGCCTGCCTCCAACCGTTGGTCCAAATGCAGACAGCACTCAGTGCACAGCAGAAAGCCTCACATTCAGGCGCATAACCGAGGGCAAGGGTTGGAAGATGAAGTGGTTTCACGAATTCGAGATAGACACAAATGACAGCGGAACGCAAATGCAGAAATTTGAATGGAGGAGCGAATCAGCCGGTCGGGGGGATTGGACCTTGACAAGGGTGGGAGGGCAGCAAGTCTTGGTGAGGATGCAGTCCCATAGCGGATCGTGGACCAAGTTTTTGTGTTTTTATTTCTTACCGGCGGCAAAATCTGGCAATTTAGGTAGTCGATGGGAAATAATGGCTTTAATCACCGGCCTCAGCATACATCACGAAGCTTGTCTGATGGCTCAGGACTAGTCGAGAAATCATGGAATGGCCCTTGAGGTACGGCCTTGACACATGACCATATGCTTGTTATTAATGCAAAGGCCTCAATTTATTTCGTGGAATATATTTCGTGGAATAGACAACCTGACTTTGATTTTGTGCCCCACGGGTGCTATGCATGCGTCCAACTAAGATCTAGAAAAGTTCATGGCTACCACCACCAAGGGTTTGTTACTTACGACTGTGACAATGATTACCACACTTAACTATGGAAAGAAAAATGGCATAGCTACCTATCACTGCAGTTTACTAAATCTGTCATCTTAGAGTTGTAAATCACAGACATAACAGACATCAAATTGGCTATGCATGGCATGGATTGTGTACCGGGCAAGTCACGTATCATTAAATACTAGTATATCATGGTGACATTTATGCGGCTACTGAGCTACTCGCATACCGCCTATGGATGGAAAATATTGCCGAAGAGTAAAAAAAAAAAGACCCTTCATCCAACACTCGTCCGGGTCAAGTATGTGGATGAGGTCAACGGGGAAAGCCAATATGAAGCTCATGTATCTCACGGGCTGGTGTAGGCGCTAACAAGAAGCGGTATTCCGTATTTAAGGATAAGGATGCGCGGAGCTCTGGATGCGGTACCTCTACATAATAGGGTAGTGGATTGTCATATTTGCGCTAATTATTTGACTGCGACAAATTCTGGTGTTGCCGGACAGACCCAAGTCTTCGAGGGTGTTTGAAGCCCGCCCGGTTAAAAATGAGAAACGGCATGTTGCGACGTCATACTCACCTTTTAAATCCAAGAGATACCCTAGGCGCATGTGCTCTGTCTGACATGTGTAAGATTCCACCCTCCATATAATCCTTACGAGATAGGCATCATCCGAGCACCATTACCGGGATAAACCGCTAGCCGACCCTAAATTATCCACTCTACACCCTCGTCCCGCTCCTCGAGAGGGGCATGATGGACATTAAACCAGCCCGCCCCAGGCAAGTCGTTTGCTTTCCTTCATTTTAACGTCGCTTTACGGCAAGGGTATCGCGTCTATTCTAACTTGGCATTCGATCTCTGGTGAAGGCAACTACCATGGCATCTCACGAAGGTTTGATCGATTTTCCCGTCACCTCGGTTTCCCATCCATGCTCCATTTGGTACAAAGTTTCCGGTGAGTGGCCACTGACCGCGTCATCCAAGCCCCTGCTCGTTCTGCACGGCGGCCCCGGATACACTCATGACTACCTGCTCCCACTCGAGGCGCTAAGTAAACGGCCATTCAATTTCACCGTCATCTTCTTTGATCAGCTTGGGTCGGGGAATTCAACTCACCTACCTGAGAAGTGCCAAGACTACGAATTCTGGAGAGACCAGCTTTTCCTGGACCAGGTCTCCGCAGTAGTCAAACATTTGCAGCTAGAAAATGGCTACGACTTGTTTGGTCACTCGTGGGGAGGCATGTTGGCGGCGCAATGGGCCACGAAGAACCCACCAGGCCTGAAGCGACTTGTACTTGCGCAAGCACCTGTTTCGGGTGAATCTTGGCTGAGAACTCAGCAGCGCCTGCGAGACAAGATGCCCGAGCCTTACCGAGCTGTTTTGATGAAACAGCAAACTATTGACTCATCGCTGGGTTCAGAGTACTTGGAGGCAATTGAAGAGTTCAATCAAAGATTCTCTTTACGGCTCAAACCCACTCCCCCGGAAATTTTGAAGAGCGAGGCGGACATTGAAGCCGATCGCACAGTAGTTTTAAGCTGGTGAGTTCTCTTTTATTTTGATGTTTTTTTGTTTCCCTGTTGGTTCTTCATCTTGAGTCAATGAAGGGTGCAGAACCATCCCTTCACCATTTATCATAGTTGCAAGGTTAACTTTGTTAAAGCCTAGGTTTTGATGATTTCCATTACCAAGGCTTCATTGGAACCTGGACGATCGCCGACGAGGTTCATAAAATTGCTTGCCGCACCCTTGTCTACAATGGGGTTGATGAAGGGGCTGATGATGAATTATCCATCAATGCCTGGAGAACTGGGTTGTCGGACCATGAATACGTGAAATTTGAGAACTCTGCACATTTTGCACATTTTGAGGAGCGTGAGAAATTTATGAGCGTTGTTTCTGGATTTCTCGCCGACTCCAAGGCGAGAGATGCTTGATCTCACCACATTATTGAGATACTATAATGCATAATCGTCGTGACGGCGACAGTTGAATAAATATCTTGTTTATTTCCTCGTTTATTAAGCGCATGTAAATGAAAGATGTATTACTCTTTTTCTTTCTTGTCTTCGAATTGCTGTTGTCCAACCTCTTCCCTTTCTAGTGACAGTTCCTTGATGAGAAATGAGATGATAAAGCCAAGGGACGACACGCCTGCCATCATCCAAAACAGAGCGAATATGGATTTCTTATATCCATCTATCACATCCTGAAGTTGGTCTGATCTCACCTCTACCTCTCGTAGTTGTGGAATGAAAGCGACCGCCTCGTGCACATCGCGCAATCCGGCCAAAGCATCCGGGAGATCAAGCCCTCCAATATTCTGCTGAAAGACGCTATTGAAGACGGTAGAACATATGGCTAACCCAACAAGGCCCCCAAAAAGCCGCAAGGAAACCAAGATACCTGTTGCAAGACCCATGTCGTCGACATTGACCATACTAGCCTGTATGGGTAGATTGAGCACCGTGAACAGAGAACCGCTTCCCATGCCCAGAATGATCTGGAATATGACCTTCTCAGCCAAGGACGAGGAATCGTCCCAGAGGGTACATATTCCTGCTCCAGTAGCCATAAGTAAGAAGCTAACGAGGACAACGATCTTGTATTTGCGAAGTGTCTCCACAATGATAGACGCGATGATACCGAAGCCTATGGAGGAGGCGCAGAGAGGAATGATAGAAACGGCGGACTTTATTGGGCTTTCCAGGTAAACTGCCTGAAAGAACAGCGGCATATAAAAAACCGCGCTGTAGGTGAGCATCCCGTGGATAAATGAGGCTACCAGCGTGGCGCATGCCGTTCGATTCGAGAAGATCCTGTAAGGGAACGCTGGCAAGGCAGGCTTCGACTCATACCAGCAGAATACCACAAGAATAGCGATACCGATACAGAGCGGCAGCAGTGTTCTCCATGATGACCATGAGTACATGGCGCCAGCCCAGGCTAATGGAGTGGAAAACAGGGTGCATCCCACGGTAAAAAGGGACAGGCCTATCCAGTCCAGTTTTTTTAGCTTGACTTTCAATGGTTCGTCAATGGATTTCAGCCGAAGAAAGAAGAAGACGAGAAGAAATCCTACGGCAGAGATGGGCAAGTTGATCCAGCCAATCCAGGTCCAATCCGAGTATTGTGTAAAGACGCCCCCAAGAACAGGACCCAGGATTGTCCCTCCCGCCATTGGCAGCGCAAGCATGCCAAGATAGAGGGGTCGTTCTTTCAATGTGGTGATGTCCGCGATTATGATTTCAGTCAGCACGTCCAAACCGCCGCCGCCCATTCCTTGGAATACACGCCCAACGATCAAGACGCCCATATCCTTAGCCGTAGCAAATATAATCGAACCTAGCACGAAAAGGATGATGGAAGCGTAAAGAGGTATCATCCGGCCGAAGACATCGGATACGCTGGTGTGGATGGGCTGGACGACAACAACTGCGAGCACGAACGACATGCTTGCCCAGAATGCTTCGAGGGTGGTGCCTCCAAGGTCAGAGGCTATGATCTGTTGAGCTTAGTCAAGAGGATCGACGCGATGAGGCAGTCAGGGGAAGTTTACTGGAATCGCAACTCCGAGGATTGTGGCATCAATGGAGATGACAAAGACCATGACAAGCAGCGCAAGGAACGATAAGTAAAAAGACAGAGATTTCCCTTTTTTAGGCTGGTTCTGGTCACCGTCTAATTGATCCGACTGCGTTGGATTTGTGGATGCTTCCTGTTCGCGTTTGACCTCGTTGTCCAACGCATGAGGCGTCCCAGAGGTTCCAGAGAGGACACCAACTTCTGGTGCTGACTCTGGATCCGGGCTCATGGTGTGAGAATTATCAGGTTAGATGATGGTCTGTGCCTGGCATGGTAAATGCTATGTAAAAAATGCCAAAATTGATACGGGTTTTGGAGCGTTTTCTTTGAGGAAATATTATCCGGTAAAATGTGGAGGGGTTGCAGGCTTTATCGGACTTTCCGCCCGTGTGTATCAACGATGTCGAATCCAATTTCTTTGTCAGAATGAGACAAAGTAGCCCCTTGGCGAATAATCTTATGTCCAAATTCAGCACTTCCCGACCGTAAGCAGCACGACAGAAATCTGACACTAGGGAAATTAGGCTTGTGCAGGGACATCGTGAAGTGATAAAATCGGAATCTGACAAGTCACCAAGATAATAAAGAAGTAGCAAAAAAAGAATGAATAAAATAACAGAGATTCTAAACTCGGTAAAACGGAGGGCGAAAAAAGTAAGTGGTACCATTGCAACGATTACAAAACAAAAATAAAATTGGAAAAGCAGGGCCGATAAGAGAAATAAAATGTAAAGTGCCTTCCCTAACACTAAATACAAAGTGCGAAACGTTATCGGACTTCTAGCCTGTAACTGTACCTGCAGCCAGCTACACCCATGCAAAATAAGCACACTCTTGCACCAGAGCGAGGACTAGAGGTGGATAAATTGTGACAAGCGGACCGCCTCGTACGACTTGGGTCCCACGTTGGCGGGTGTTTAGCAACAGCCACAGCAAGACGCGTTCGTCTACTTTGTACACGTCGAAGTCCATGTATCGCGTCTAGGTAAGATAAAAAAGGACTTGATTTGACGATTTGTAGTGAAGATCTGGTGGCATCAAAGTGTATAGTTCCGTAGGCCTTGTTCGTCCTTTCGTTGTTGATTCGCCAATCATGCATGCATGCAGCCGGTTACTAAACATTGCTAGTGACAACACAGCTAATGATGCTGTGGTGTTTAGCAGCTGTGGCTGTTTGGCTACAGCCACAGTTGGCACTGTCTACGGCATCAACGTGGCACTGAGATGATGGTTGGTGGCTTGTTGGTGAACAAACTATGATGAGTGGCTGGTATGATAATACCTTGAACCGGACTTGAAATGGAAAAATAATAACTGAGAATGTTTTCTCTTATATTTCATCAACATGCATGCGGATTCATACCCGATTGTTATTTCGACTTTTTTTTTTCATTTTCTTTTGCAAAAGACGGTTGTGCACGCTCATGGCGCAGACTCAGCCCTCGATGGTGTAATACCTAGTTATGTGACTACCCAACACATTTCACGTCTCGGCGAAACAAATCTAAAAGATATTTGTTGCAGATTATTGGCCAAAAGGGTGAAATATCGGTTCCTCTTTCTCTGTTGAATAAACCAAGCGCGCACCTCTATACGGAATTATCGGCTCTTCATTCTGTGGGTCTCTTTAGAAGATGAGTTTTCCTCACAGTGAGAGCGAATGGTCTACAAACACCCTTGTACCTTAGTGCTAACGCGCATTCAGCCCCGCCCTTTCTCCTAGAATTGAGGGGTTGGAGATTGGTGAATCTTGTTTGGCCATAGGCGTTTCATTTGCACAACAATGTAAAGAATTCGAGAACATCGATGCAAATTGGCTTCATTACTCAAGTTACTTACATTACTTGCTTTGATTCATCGCACTGATGCTGGGGATGCACGCATATCGCGCAGACTCAACAATCCATGGCGCAAGATCCCGTCATCAATTGGACACCACGATGAGGAGAAAGCAGATCAAAAGGCACTCGCCTGGTGGAGAGTGGGAATTATTTCGGTACGGTTGCCAAGTGGGCTCTTATACCAATGCCGCGATTCGAAGCTTAAATCCTGGGACAGGCACGGAAGTTCGGCAGGCGGGAATAAGTGTGGTTTACATGCCCTTGCAAGCTGAGGGCTGTCCACCCAATCCGATTGCGTTGATTTGACATATGGCTATTAGATCGCCACTTTAGTAAAACACTAAGCTCCAACGAGTGACCGAAAAAGCTGGAGCGTCCAGCTAATTATGCACATGGTAGATGAAAATGAGATTCCTATAGCGAATTATTTATTGGAGCTCTCCTCGGCAAATAACGGAAACAAACGCCAAGAAAATCTTCACTCCTATATTCCAGTCACAAGTGGTAAAAGAGATCAGTGCACAATGAAGCTCAGCGCTTTCCTTTTGGCGATATTGCCAGGCGTTTCAGCTACTCACAGCTGGAACGCCACATCTCAACTTCATCTTGCCTACCACACCGATAAAGGCATGATGGTTAGTTGGAACACCTTCGACCATGTTCATCACCCGGAAGTGAAATGGGGTCTTTCAGAGGATAATCTCTGCAACACCGCGCGGTCCAGTGTTTCCGTCACCTATCCCACTTCGACAACGTACAACAACCACGTGTTAATCACAGGATTGAAGCCTGGAACCACATATTTCTATCAACCGCATCCGTTGCCTCATGCCAGTAACACCAATCCATTCAACTTTACCACCAGTCTCAAAGCTGGCGACCATAAGCCCTTGACTATCGCCTATGTTGCTGATCTTGGCACCATGGGCCCCAAAGGTCTCACGACGACAGCGGGGTCTGTTGTGTCCAAGAACAACATTCTCAAACCTGGCGAAAAGAATACCATTGAATCTCTAGCTAGCGCCATGTCAGAATACCAGTTCCTCTGGCACAGCGGCGACATTGCGTATGCCGATTATTGGCTTAAAGAGGAGATCCAGGGATTCTTGCCGAATACTACCATCAAAGAAGGTTACAAGGTTTATGAAGCCATCTTGAATGACTTTTTTGATGAAATGATGGCCATTACCGCGACCAAACCTTGGATGGCCGGCCCTGGAAACCATGAAGCAAACTGTGACAATGGTGGCACCACCGACAGTGCACACAACATCACCTACGATGCTGGCATTTGCTCGCCCGGACAGACGAATTTCACTGGCTACAAGAACCACTTCCGCATGCCAAGTGATGTTTCTGGCGGAACTGGAAACTTTTGGTACAGCTTCGACAGTGGCATGACGCACTTCATCCAGCTTGACACAGAGACTGACCTGGGACATGGTTTTGTCGGCCCAGATGAGATCGGCGGTTCTGAAGGCCAGGGTGCCGATCCGGTCAATGGTACAATGGATACTCAAACTGTCTGGCTTGAGGCCGATCTCGCCGCTGTCGATCGATCCGTGACTCCCTGGGTTGTCGTGGCTGGCCATCGCCCTTGGTATTTGAGCCACAGCAACAGCAGCGGCACCATCTGCTGGACGTGCAAGGATGTCTTTGAGCCGCTCTTGGTCAAGTACAAGGTCGACCTTGTCCTGTCGGGTCACGCACACGTTTACGAACGACAGGCACCCTTGGCAAATGAAAAGTTGGACCCCAATGGGCTGAACAATCCTAACTTCCCTTGGTACATTACGAATGGTGCAGCTGGGCACTACGATGGACTTGACTCCCTCCAGTCTCCTCGTCAGAACTACAGCGTTTTCGGTCTCGACACCTCTGATGGTGTTTATGGCTGGAGTCGTCTGACCTTCCACAACTGCACTCATCTGACGCATGATTTCATTGCGAGCAATAACAACTCCGTCGTCGACTCTGCCACCCTCTACAAGGCCCGGAGCTGTAAGTCTGGGAGGATTTGAGACTTGAACTCACTGCAAGCCGGATTTTCACACCCTTGATGGCGCGATTATATTGTGCATGGATACAATGAACTATATCGACTGTCTTGCTTCACAATTTCGCCCAGGTGGATCATTGTTAGCCCAATAAACACTCAATTATTAATATATATAACAATAATAAGTTTATCTTAACTAATAACTACTATTATAAGTAGCCTAAGGATAATACCTAACAGCTGTTGCTATCACAATATTACGATTAAAAGTGTAATATAGCTTTATGTAGATTAGGAGATTACTGAGATTTATGGTATAATCTAATTTAACAGGGAAGTAATGTACTTTTAATTTAGTGTGCTTTGGTTAGCCAACTTCCCCGCACAGAATCCAAGTGTAGTCTTACGACAGTCAAAGGGATAGTGTGCCAAAACACGAGTCATTCGTTCTAGCGATATAGTACCATCCTTTTGTTGATTAATCGGAGCCTCCGTCATAATCTGATCCTGTTCAACTGCGAATGACTCGGCCGTACTGTGAACACGCTTGCGACCACTACCTCCTCGCAACTTTTGGCGCTTTGGAGATGATCCCTCATCTCTGGAATTTTCTCTTTCGCGTGTTTTCCATGCAAAAATTGAACACGAAGAGCTACTCCAAATACAAACGAAGGTAATATGGAATCTTTGAATCTATCGACATTGATTGTGTTAACGCGATGCATGTCATGAAATTTTACTTGCGATTAACCCTAATTTTATGCCATTGCGAGCTGGTCCATCCCTAGACTGGCCTATTGCCATGTTCAGTTAGCACCCAAATCGTACGTTGCACACGCGAGTGCAATCCTGATTGCGTAACCATGGTATAATCCGGCGATGATTTCTACTACATGGCATAAGGATAGACCTTCAAAAGATGAGTAGATTAGAAGAATCGTATATTGTAATTAAGCTCTAGTGGTGTTCTATCTAGCCCGAGGCCTGCCACGCGAGACCTATTCCAAATAACCGCCACATAAACATGGTTCCATTCTCCTCTTATTAGGTCTTTCCCGAGCAAGCAGAGTCACCGGTAGCACCGTACTCCTGGCAGATTTCTCGGAAGCGGCAGTTGCTCATGCTCAGGGGGATGACTCCACCAATACCTGCAGAAGCGACAGTGGACACACAGGTTGGACGACCATTAATGTTCTCAATGTTCCCGTGCATACGAGGGCAAGTTGATCTAGTAGCTGCTTCATGGTAGCCACCGCCGACGTTGGTGCAAACACAAAAGTGATAGGAAGCACAAGACCAGCCCAGAGTTGGGAAAAGGGCGAGAGCCACAGTAGCAATCTAAAAGTCATGTGAGCTGCTATTAAATCAGATTCTTCTATCTTAACCACTTACTTGGAACTTCATTTTGATGGTCTTCAAGGTATTTGTATAGCTGATTGATGATGCAGAGAGAATCTTTGATGTGATTGTAATCGTGGATAGAGTTAGATCTTTCTCTCCAAGTAACAGAAGGAGCTACTTATAGAGAATCTTTTCTCTATATAATACCACCCCCCCTAAAGAATCTAGTGTAGATGTCCATTGATACTGATATTATCTGCGCGAAGCGTTACGGCTCAAACGTCCCGAGCTTAGAAATTGACCCCGATTGTTTCATAACTCCTTAGTTTAAACTTGAAAAGTCCCCAAATCGTAGTATGATTTAGTACATTTAGAGTATTAAAAGCTTGTGAATTTTAGAAATTAGAATTTCGGCCTAATAATTATGATGTTTAGTACTGTATCAAAGATCGAAGTGGCTGATTGGTTCACTCACTCTGCACTGACCACAGTAAACAGATGAGACTAACTTTTACGCAGATCCGAATTTTTAATTGAACTCCAATGCTTGTTTTCGCTTTCGCTATCGCGCTTTGGCTTGCTTGTAATTTCGGCAGCTTGACAGGTCTTGGGCCCGCTTTGACTTGTTTAGGTTTGCTTTAACCTGAATTAGTAAGAACGGGATACCGTTTCAGGGGTTTTGATGTGAACGTCTGTGCCCATGCGCGTCATCCGAGGTCATTTTCCGGTCATCTGGAGATAAGGCGACATGACGAACGCTATAATAAAATCTCTTAAACTTGTTGCTCTCAAGCAATTTTCGCTTCCTAAAACAACTTTGGTTTGATCTGAAATCCAGATGTTTATGTTTCTCTATAATAAAGTTTTCCCACCAAGATTCATCATGGGCTAAACATCAGCCCTGTGACGTAGACTTGGAGCTAAGTGGCGTTGAGAATGCCTGGGCATAAGGCTGCGTCTAATTCTAGAGTAGCCTAGAGCGGTAAACTCGGATGCGCATCCCGATAAAGTCTTGACCATTATAGTATCAAACTATTGTCGCAATGAATAAGAATGGCCACTCAAATGCGGAGTAATATTGATTAATACTACATAGTATACCTAAAGCGTTAGGGGAAACGGAGTTGAAGCCGTGCGTATCTTCATCGCTGTAGGATTTTGAGTTACGAGCATGTTGGAACACGTGAATTAGGAGGTGTAATATTAAGACGCGATTATTTCTTCAATCGAGAGGGACCAATCTAGTTCTAATATACCTTATGAAGCTATCCCTGCCGTTTCCGGCATAACCCGGATTCGGGCTTGATGTGACGCTTTTGGACTAGCCTGTTCGCGATGTTCCAAAGCGGCGACTGTAAGGTCGCTGCTTTAACAAGCACATGGCTCTAGGGTAGGGAAAGTTTACAAATGGGAGAAATTGAGGAAAAGACAAAGTTGTAGAAGGTAAATGCACAAGGTTTGACGTATTAGTATATGATTTGGGCATTTTCAAAGTAAGAGCGCTGCTAAACTACATCTTTTTTAAATAAAAATATGCATCAGTGTCATATTTTGAAGTAATTTGTAGAGGCCCTTCCGCTGGTGGGAACAGGGCCCCATCAAGGTCAGAAACCGAGGGGCAGGCTGCCTGGATATATAGTTTCCAATCCAACGGTACAACGACCACAATGGTCGCTGGAGCCTGAAGGCAATACAAGAAGAAAAGTCTTCAAAGCTAACTCTAATACAAATTCATTATAATAAAATGATACTCTTCCTACCCAGATTCGTGCATTCCAGCACACAAACAACATGTTTATATAATATAATCCTGCTATTCTAGACCGCCTTGGTTATGACATGGGTCGTAATACTACCCCTTACTTTCTAACCTTAATAGGGCCCTAATTCCACTAGCAAAACAGCCTCTATAGATTACTTCAAAATAAGGTATTACCGATTGCCTCTTATAGATAATTTCTATGTTAACCATCAATTGTTAGCCTTTTCAAAATATCCACTACGGCCATCTGGTTGGCGATTCCCGTCTCTTCTTGGACGTCTGTTTCCTCTATCGCTAAACAAGTTCGCACCGCCTTCAGAAATAAGTCACCGGCGCTATGCTTGATATCTTCCTCTATATCTCCGTCTTCAAATAGTTCCAATATTGAAGGAACCTCTATGTATGAGTTTTCAAGAGTAGCCTTGTCCAAACGTTCCTGCCAATTGATTTCCCAATGTCTGGTTTGAATTTCGATTAGGGGCTCCCATAGCGCCAGCTCGACCAGAATGCAGCCCAGGGAGTACATGTCAAAGTCTTTTTGGTAGCTTTCTCTCAACAGCCCCCGAGCATCTCGGTGTCGATAAAGGTCCGCGTACAAGTCTTCCTCGGGAGCTTGCGTCATTGCAGCAGCCGTGGTCGTGTCTGGACGAGCATAGTCGAACCCGATGATGTACGGGTCCTCCTTCAAATGTTCTTCGTCGATAGACCCTTCGGGAGCAAGGAATATTATATTGTTGGGTCGGATGTTTTTGTGCATCCATCCCGCTGTGTGGAGTTGCAAAATGGCTTGGGCGAGTACTCGACAAATTCCCACGCGCCGACTTAGCGATAACTGCTTCTGGGACTTCAAAAGATCAGATAGCGACCTCATACTCCATGATTTTGTCTCATCAGGGGTGGTGAAAATGATCCCATGTCTACCCGCATTTAGTGCTGGATAATAGCCGTGGCAGGGGAGAGCCCGGAAGGACTCGTGTGATATAGACGTGAGGAGAACCACCAGTCGCTTAATGTTGTCAGCGTACTTGGTCCAATCAGCACCTTCAGCGACTTTCCACTGAACCAGTGCTTGTCTTCCGTCGTACTTGGCGAATTCGATTCCCTTGTAAGCGAGTCGGGTGCTGCTCCAGGGCTGAAGTGGCTTCTTGCACTTTTTGAGATCTGGTGTAAATTTTCGAGTCTCCGCTGACCCCTTTGGTTGTATTTCATCTTCTCGCTTATCCAGCCCAAACACCAGTCTCACCTGCTTGGCCCGAGCAGCTTCGCGTATGACTTCCCTGGTCTCTGGGATCGGCAGCGTGTCGATAATATCTCTGATATGACCTGCCTCGGTTGTGCTAGAAGCCAGCGAAACCAAGCCTCGGAGCAGCTGAGCATCCTCTTTTGTTCGGGCCTCCCTATCAGCAGAGTCTAAAAGAACCTCGAGATAGTTCACAAGCCTCTCTATTTCCTCTAGAATTCGTTTGGCCTTATCTTTCCCAACCGAGGCCCACTGGAGCTTTTTGAGTGGGCCATTGCTAGAGTTGATAATCTTGCTAGACGTGGTGTATGTGTCAGGTTTCAGTCTGGACATCAACCTGGCCAATCCTTGCTTCGGGGGCTCAAGTCTCGACTCCAAATCTGCCTGGCGGATTTCTTCCTCAGAAACCTGGAGGGCGTACTTGCGCCTCAGCTGATCCGCAGAGGTCAGGAACGAAAGCAGTTGTTCGAGGATCCAATATGCGAGGTTCCAGTTTATTTTATCATTTTGAGTTCCCTCTTCCAATAGGCCAACTCGAGTTGCCCATTGGATGAGTCTGTAATGCTGAATCTCCAACCCGATTCGGAACAGATCTCCGTCAATGCCGATATTCTGTGCCGTATTGAACAGCACAATTGCCCGAATACATCCCTGAAACGAAGAAAAAGCGAGGGAAGTGAAGGCTGCTGCGGACACGGCCGATTCCATTCTCACAACCGAGAAGGCAGTACATGGTACATGCCGAAAGTGCAAAGGACATATTGAGTCATTTATCCATAGACGAGCCGCACAGCGGGGCTACAACCCGAAGGATCGGGCGGGGACCGAGCAATGCCCTAATGCCACTCAGCATCACAGGAATCGATATCAAGCGAACAACGGCGACTATGCAAAGGTGGCGCAACGCTAGCCGAGTTCATTGGCCCCTCATCTATTGAAGAGCCGTGATACCCGCGTACACAAGGTGGGTCGTACTTCAGCTTCCCTGCCCGCGGCCTGATGAGGCAGTAGGTTGCCTCTTTTTGTAGACCAGGGCACATTTTCGCGCACTCTGTAGGAAATTCAAGATCTAAAATGCCACCAAAATCCTCTTTGACAGCAGCCAGACGCGGCGTGTAGCGGCAATCGACGGCGCGCTTTGCTCGATCGCCGCAAACTCTCCCACAAAGCCACGCCCTGGCCCAACCTAACCGGACAGAAGAGGCAACAGTCATTGATCATGGATCAACGCCCCGCTCGCTTATCCACCTCTGATATTTGGGCTGCTTTGCGTCAACGCCAGGCACAACAGCAAGCCAGCACCGACCAGGCTCGAGCAAAGCAGAGCAGACCAGATTACACAGCATATCAACAAACTACAAGAGACTCGTATCGCAAGGTCGATAGCCAGCTCGAGCGGCTTTGTGCTCGGCCAACATTTGGGGAAAATGGCACAGAGCGGCCCGATATCATCCAGCAGATTATGCTGCTTCTGCATGCGCAGGACCAAAGGGCCGGCCGGAGAGGAGATCAATGTTGGCAAATGCGCCCGCGAATTTATTGCATCCTTCGCAGAATAAATGCAGTCCACATGATGCATAAGTTTGTTGCACACAAACTGAATGACTTTTACCTCCCATTTGCAGAGCACACTTTGCCGGATTTTGTCACGAGTGATGGACCGAACAATTTTCGCGAAATGTTCCTGCAAACCCAGGTTCTATATCTTACCCAGATGAAGGACGTTGAAACCCCGGAAGGCAGGCATTTACTCCTGTTCGGCTCCGGGGATATCATGTTTGAGCATCACCAACATCTAGGCAGAGGAGGATTTGGGTGAGCGAGAACCGATACTGCCACGTTCCGTTCCAGACACTAAACTGCTGCTAGAGAAGTGGACAAGGTGCAAAGCCGGCTCAGCTACAAGATGTACGCAAGAAAAAGGGTCCTACGTGGCCGTGACTCTGTGCGCAACAGAGCTGCGCAAAGTTCCCTTGTTGAAGAGCTTCAGAAGTTGCGCATGCTTCAACACGAACATCTAGTCAAGATTCTCGGGAGCTATACGGATGATGAATATATTGCTTTCGTCATGACTCCCATCGCTGACTATGATCTGGGTCAGCTTCTGACTAGGCGCAAGCCGTTGACTAACACCGAATCCGACATGGTAAGACAGTTTTATGGTTGTCTAGCAGGTGCAGTCGGCTTTCTTCATCGGAACAGTGTTCGACACCGAGATTTGACGCGACGAAACATTCTAGTGTATCAAGGCAAGGTTTATATAAGCGATTTCGGCTCCGCCTACAGTTATGCAAATCGAACAACGAGCAACACACAGCACCACCAACAACCAGTCAGCCCAGACTATATGTCGCCGGAAATGGCCAAGAATGAGGAGCGCGGCTCTTCGAGTGACATGTGGTCTCTTGGCGTTGTATTTTTGGAAATGGCAACAAGGCTGCGTGGCCGACAACTCGACGATTTACAGTCAGCAATTCAACACCACTCCAAGACCAAAAGGCGCCCTCCTTATCTGTGCTATAACACACCTGTTATAAATACATGGCTTAGTACTCTCAGGAGCACCGATGGTTACGGCGTCAACAGTTATGATAACGAACCTTTGGAATGGATTGCCAACCTCCTCGCTGAGAACCCAAAGAGAAGACCCAATGCCAAAATCTTGATCAAGGACATTTTAGAGTCTCCCTCTTTCACAAAATTTTGCTGCATCAAGTGTGAAGGTTTCTTCCGGAACAGCGGTTTCGAATACGATTCAATCATGCGACAGACAACTGAAGTAAGGAACGCTAGGGAAATAATGAATGAAGTCTCTGGGGTCTTTGATTCACAGAGGTTCTCTACCAAATTTGATGGGGGTCATGCAGAGGATCGACAAAATTCTATCGCGCAATGGGCTGGTGCAGTGGAGGAGGATTTGAGAGGAGCGAATGCAAACGCGTCGTTCACCCAAGAGACTGTCTATTCCAACTTTTATCCAGTTCCCACCATTCACGAGGATATTGAGGAAGGTTTCTCGGACAATGAGGAACACACGCTGTGGAATCCAACGCCGATTGATGAAGAGCTAGCACCAATAGAGGAAGATTTGGGCAGCGAACCGGCGCAAATGTCACAGGCGGCACAATCGATGCATACATCGCCGGCAACGCAAATACCTGGCTGCTGGCCAGGTGAATTGAAAGATGAGACTGCTGCTGGCCTCACTGACCTGTCAGATAAAAACCTCGAAAACGACATGATAAACAAGGTGCATGATACTCCAGAGGAATACGACGAGGAAGATGGCAGACTATTCGATGAGATTTCTGATGCAGATAGCCTCGTATCGGAATCAGAAGCCTCGGGAGCAAGTGACAAGGCGGAAGAAGATGAAGATGCTTTATTTAATGAAGTTTCATCAGGTGAGGATGACTTGGGGAAGGGTAATGATGAGGAAATGCCCCACAAGCCGGATGGCGATTGCATCGAACAGATTCGCAAGGACAGAAGTAAACAAGCCACAGTTGAAGACGCACCGGAAATCGAACCTGAGGCCGAGTTTGGCAATCACAATATTCAAGAACAGGAGGCGGATATGACAGCACTAGTGGAAAGCGAGAATGCCGCTGCAGCTGATACCGAACAGTATACTACGTCTAACGCTTCAAAAGAAGGCCAATCTATTCCAGAGCCATTGGGAAAAAGTGGTTCATGCAATGATGGTGAACCTGAAATCATCATCACAAGAGCAAGCTTTGGGACTGCATCTGAACATGTCGAACCTGAAATTATTATTATTGCTCCGCATGAAGATGAGGAACCCGAAATCGTCATTACCAAAGCGAGCTTTGTGGCTACATCTGAAAATATTGAACCTGAAATTATTATTACGGCTCCGCATGAAGATGGGGAACCCGAAATTATCATCACCAGAGCAAGCTTTGGGGCTGCATCTGAAAATGTCGAATCTGAAATTATTACTACGGCTCCGCATGAAGATAAGAAGCCTGAGATTGTTATTACCAGGGCGAGCTTTGGGGCTGCATCTAAAAATATCGAATCTGAAATTCTTACTACGGCTCCGCATGACGATAAGAAGCCTAAGATTGTTATTACCAGGGCGAGCTTTGGGGCTGCATCTGAAAATGTCGAATCTGAAATTATTACTACGGCTCCGCATGAAGATGAGGAGCCTGAGATTGTCATCACCAGGGCCAGCTTCTGTGCTGCGCACAATGATGCCGAACCCGAGATACCAGCTACAAGAGCTAGTTCTCGTGTCCCACGGGCAGATTCCAAAAAGCCCAGTGGGCCACCTGAAGCTGCTCGATCCGATCAGCGAAAGGCCAAAGACTCAAAAAAGGTACAATTTGAACCAATTGCAGAAACAATTCCAGAACCGTCTACCGGTAAATCCATCAAGCAGTCAACAAACAAAGAACCGGAGAAGGCCCCGCTCTCGAGTTCAAATCTGCGAATGCACAATCGTTCCAAAAGCAACAGTGGCTTGGCCGACACGCTCAAGCCAAACTCGTTTATCGACGACACGTGGGAGTCAGCTTCCAGCGCTCCAACCTCGGTCATTACAGCGTCGACGCGAGAGCGAATCGAAAAGTCGCTGCTCCCTTTTCGAAGCCTGGACGGCACATTCAAGATTTTGAGCCAACAATGCCGCCTAGGCAACAGTAAAGAGGTCAGGGTTCTGCTTTCGCACGGATGCAATCCGGGAACCAAAAAGAAGCCGTACTCTTCGCCCATCTTTTCAGCTGTCCGCGGCGGAACAGACCAGCATTTCAAATGCGCCCGAGCCCTTTTGGGAGCCGAGGCCAATGTCAACGTGGTCAAGAGCAACAACGGAAAGACGCCTCTGCATTATGCCGTCGAGCACGAACCCTATCGAAAATACGAAAAGCTCATCTGGCTTCTCATCAACGCCGGAGCCCGCGTCAACGTGGCCGACATGAGCGGCGAGCATCCCCTCATGAAGCTCTTTGTGGGCAACAACTCCAGCCCGCTGGAAAAGCACCGCCTTCGCGCCATGGCGATCCTGCTCAAGGCCGGCGCAAAGGCGAACATATCAGCCCCCGCAACGGGCAACACGCCGCTTCATCTCGCGGTGCGGCGACAGGACCCCTGGGCCGTTGCCATGCTCCTTCACATGGGCGCGAGCGTGGCAACGGCCAACAACGCAGGCGCCACGGCGCTGCAAATAACGGCGAACCAGTTCCGAGGCGAGCTGGCGCCCAACCACGAGCAGATACTGGAGCTGCTGCTCGAGGCGGAGAAGAAACGGGCCGAGAAGCAGGGTTTCAGCATGATTGATTTCAAGGCCGGTGTGTACGAGAGAACGGCGCTGCACCTGGCCATGTATTCCGAGACTATTGATGCGGCAAACATGCTGCTCGAGTATGGAGCAGATCCTGATGCAGTTGACACGACTGATAAGACGCCAAGAATAATAGCTCGCCAGAAGGGGCTCAAAATCAAGGATGGAAGAATCGTTGAAATGAAGAGTTGATCTATTTTTTTTTTTGTACCACAGCACATGCTGGGGCCAAGCGTGCGATTGCTGGAGAAAAAAACTTCATATTCACATTCTACGCCTATGATGATTGATAGTGGAAGATATTGTTCATACAGATAGATCCATTACAGCTTTGCAATCATTGCATTCCCCTTCTCCAACCACGTCACGGCATCGTCCACAAATTCGTCGACGACAGCCTTGGCCGGCTTTTGCTCGTTGACCACGGCAGCACATTTACCCATGAGGAAGCGACGGTACTTGAAGAGCCCCTCGCCTTCCACCTCGTCCTGCTTCGCCTCGATATCCAAGTCATGTTCCCAGGGAATCACGCCCTTGGAAGTCAGCTCCTTCAGCTCGGTCTGGCGGTTCGTCTCCCAGTTCTGGATGTACTCGTTGTTGCGGACGCGCATCGGGCGCCCGGAGTAGATGATTGTGCGCACGTTGTCGTCGTGGCCGGCCGTCTGCACGGCACGCTTGTGGTCCTCGGGCGCGCCGGCCTCGTCGGTCAGGACGAAGCGCGTGCCCACCCACACGGCTCCCGCACCCATCATGAGGGACGCGGCGAGCAGCTGGCCGTTGTGGATGCCGCCCGCCGCGATGACCTGCACGGGCTCGCCCGTGAGCGGGGACGTGTGCCGCTTGCAGATGTCGACGACGGCGGGGATCAGCACCGTCGTGGGGATGTCGCCCGTGTGGCCGCCGCCCTCGCCGCCCTGCGCGCACACGATGTCGACGCCGAGCTCGAGGCACTTGTACACGTGCTTGACGTGGCCGACCATGTTCATGTACACGACGCCGTGCGCGTGAAGCTTGTCGACCACGGCCTTGGGCGGCACGCCGACCGCCGACACAAAGAGCTTGGCGCCAGACTCGATGATGACGTCTATTAGCTCATCCAGCTTGCCCTTTGTGTAGTCGTAGCTGGAAGTTTGTCAGCGGTGCTAGTCAAATCCAGTGGCGTTACTTCCAAGGTGGACACGCCAGAGTAGCTGGGTAACACACTTTGTCTTTCGTGCATTGCCGCCAACTTGGGGCAGCAGCAGGTCAATTCCAAACGGCGCATTCTTATCAATCAAGTAGCCTTTCATCTCGTCAATTTGCTCGCGAAGCATAGCCGGCGTGTAGGACATGCCGCCAAGCACGCCCAAGCCGCCAGCATTGGTCACGGCAGCGGCAAGCTTGGCACCTGCAGCCTGGTTCATGCCTGCAAGCAGCACCGGATGCCGTATGTTGAATAAGTCGGTGATGGGAGTTCTGATCCTCTCTATTCAGCCAATTCAAGTCAGCGTCCAAACGCGTCCGGGTGTGGAAACAAGGGTGCGTACGTGGGGACGCCATGATGGGTGGCTGGATAGTTGAAGCAGCTGGGAAACAACAGTGAACTAGCAGAATAAAAATTGGCAACTCTCGGCGATTATGGCAGTCCCAATACTTGAATATACAAAGCGAGATGGTCTGGCAAGCGAATGAAACAGATTCAATGTCGGCAATCCAAGGCCAGTTCTTGGTCGAGTCGGTGTGGGCCATGGGGGCGATGCCGAGGCTTCGGGGCTAGTGCGGGGTATGTGGGCCGATTTTGGCTTCTCCAGCGAAACGAAATCCGGGGCAAAGATGGATCGACTTCGTAGCGGTGGCTGTCAAACAGAATATAGGCCACCATTGCACTACGTATTATCTGAGCGTCACTTCACTTTCTCCGTAGCCGTCAATATGACAGTAACATCCCACAGGGTCAATTTCATCAGGCCTGTGCACAAATAACAAAAAGGAAGAAGAATTGGAGGCGTGAAAAAAGGGATATAGCTCTGAGCCAAGTACAGACGATAAAAAAACAGGTTCAGGTGTCATTCCTTCGAATAATTTTTTACCAACCAACCCAAAGCTAAATACAACTCAAAAATCTTCACCAGTCCCATAAAGCTACTCCGGTGTCAGATCCGAGATAGAGGCATTTTGAGACCTCAGGGACCGCAGGGACCAGCAGGCTAGCACAACGTCAGCGCCAGATTTTGATATACTTGCTTGACAATGCGACAATGAAAATGAATAAACTTACGAATGGAGTGTCCCCCACACAGACGTAGAAAATACCCCCTTGACAACCGCTTAGGCATGCAGGCGGGGGTAGATTGGTATTGGTCGTCGCCGTGGACGATGTGGTGGTCGCTCCCAATGTTGTGGTGGTAGTGGTGGATTCAATCGCAGATAGCGTCGTTGACGAAGTGGTCGGGCATTGTCTTGAATCAACCACGCGGACCACAGCAATTATTATGCCGAGCAGTTTTGTATTGATCATGACGAGTAAACCTAGAGTAAAGATCTACTCAACTCGGCGAAAGGCGGAGGTCTTTATCAATTGTCTACTTCAAGGTTCCCTTGCCCTTGTCTTGGTCTCAGGTGGAAATTAGGGTGGATACCTTGTTATTGCGACAGGATTTCAGTGAATATCCTTTGTATCAACCGCATACCTAATCCATTCTCGTCTTCGATATGAACACAAGCATAAAAAGCCCAAGCAACCAATGTTCCGCGCTGAAAGTTTCATGTGATGGTCTAAGAGACAGTATGATAGCTTGCGCGAAATTCCTAGGGCAGGATACGCTGGAAAGCACGAAAATCCAATTTCTTGGCTAGAAATGGAGACACATGCCAGCGATGAGACATTCGGCCCTTGACTTCGTAAGCATCTCAACGTGACTTTACAGGGTCCCGCCAATACCCGCAAGATGAATTTATTACACCATGTCTATGCAATTCACTCATAGAATTTCCGCACCGCCAAAGTCTTGAGTCAAAGATTCGATTTGTTTAATCGAGGGCACCCGTGGTTTGATATGCACCTCGGCATATGGAATTGCACAAGGAACCCAGATATCCTTCGGCCACCCTTCATCGGGCTCAGTCGCCCGCGTTGGTTTCCGCCAGGCACCAGCTTTGGTGCCATCATGCTAGCTTTGCAGCCTGCATGGTTTGACTGTGTTCGAGCCAGGATTGCCATTTTGGTTTCCTCGTAATAGCTTGTACGTATGATCCATAATCGAGACGTTTGCGCCGCTTTAGGCCCTAGATATCAGGATAATAATGAGGAAGATGTGACCGAAGCCGGTTTGTTCGTTTATGTCATCTGTGCCCCTCCGCTCGCCTGGATGACTGAAGGTAGGCGGGCAGGTCTTGCCACGTGCAAAGGGATAGTGATAGACGTATTAATGATTCATTCATCGTTATAACAGTGGTTGCTGTAGTCCCTATGCAGGGCACGGTTGGAACTGTATCACTAGAACCAGTTGTTGTGACCTAATCATTCGTACGGACTACGCACCGCCTGATGAACCACGCGTGGGTTTTTAAATATTGTGACGTGCTGCAGTACATGCCACAATGACGGCTGTTGGGCAGTTTTTTGCCCCATGGTACAGCGCTCAACAACACACTTGTTACACTATTAGACAAAGTTTGGGAAAGAGTGGTTGTATTCTTATGGAGGCTACTGGACAGTTATTTTCATTCCAGCATATAACTCTAAAGCTACATGAATCAGATACCTAGCTCTGTATCTACTGCGCTCCATCAAAAATTTTCACGCCCTCTTCTCAATAAATCCCTTAGGGGCACGAAGGGTTGAAGGGTTCGCCAACAGGAGGTACACAACGGTTGTTTTGGCACATTGGAAGATAGTTGCATCGGGCAGTGCCGCAACATTCGCCGGGGCTGCAAGGGGCATAGAGACCTAAGCAGCGCTCTATAATTCATCGGGTTGGTTAGAAACAAATTATATGCGAAGCTTTATACCATCAACTCACTTTCGAGAGCAGAAATTACCCCCGTGTCAAGATTAGGGGAGGATGGCACGGCGGCTCCAAGGGAGACGAAGGCCAGAAGGCCAAACATGAACTTGTATGAAACCATCTTGGCAAAGGTGATATTATTTTCTTTTTTGTAATAAGAGTGTGTTGTATGATAAGTGAAGTGGAAGAATGTACTAGTTCTGATCTGTTGGTGAAGGAGCAAATGCGGAGGGTTTAGGATAATATTTATACAAAAATAAGGTCATTTAGGGACCATGACATGTTGAAGTAGAGCCAAGATAATAACTTCACCATGCATAAAGTCATCTCAACCCCAAATAGTGATCGCCGCATGCTCGGCAGAGCCTAACCGACGAAACCTAATTTTGTATACCGATGACCCCAAAAACAGCCCGGCCCGCCCGGGCAAGGCGCGCGTCCATTTAACACACCCGGCGACTGGAATCTTCCCCATTGGCTGGCTATATGATAGAAGGTGGCCGATGGGCTGAGTTTGATTTACTCGTATATAGTGGGTCATCCAGGATGTTCGTACCTTAAATGCCCTATCTCAGTCTTGCATGCTTTGTAGAGTTTGTTTTCCTTAATTACAAAAACATTTGCACAAGACAAGCTGATGCAGCCACCAAGAATACGCTTGGCGTGGGGGTCATGCTTGCTGCGGATGCAGCGGGATTGAGATCCTTTTCGCACTGGCTGACGCAATCATCTGCTTTCGCGTCGTTGGTTCCGTCGCTGGACTGCGTCTTGTCGCCAGTGTAGTAGCGCTCCTGGCAGCTCCTCACGCATCCAAAAGCCTGGCAGGACGCGGTATTCTCGTCGCTGATGGTCCACCCGTCCAGCTCCCGCTGGCTCCAGGTCCCATTGGCGCCGTACAGCGTGGAGCGGCCGCTGTAGGAATAGCCGTTTACGGACTCAGTGCCCTTCTTGATAAGGCTGGTCGAGATGCGAAAGCGAGACTTGTCAGGGGCGACGTCGGCCGGGATGGTCACGTTGACAGTCGTCGTCTCCAAATCCTCGGCGTACGCGAGCCAGCACACGGGCCCCCATCCCCATCCTGGCGGCTCCAGCGCAAGGAAAACGCGGTAGGCGTTGTACCTCTTTCGGAGGTCAGAGTCGTCGTCGATCTTGTACACAATTTTGAGCTGCTGGGGCACGCCGAGTGTGATGTTGTAGGGAACCGTGATGGCGGGCGAGGCGTGGACGTGCGCTGAGAGGGCCACCAAAAGAGTGAAGGCGGCCACCCGGAGAAAGAATGATATTAGCGCCATAGCATCTTTAACGAGAGTCAGGTCGCCCGATGACGATCGGATGCTTGCTCCCACGGGAAGGAAAAACAAAAAGCGAATGAGGTTCGGCGCGATCAATTTTGGGGCGTCTGTCAGACAAATTTGCGAAAGGGGCGGCTGAGGTACCCGCTGTCGGAAATGACAGGCCGCTCCTAAAACTCGGCCGAGTCTCACGGTTGTCTGGTTTAGCCCACATTCCAGACCATAACCGACTTATTAATTAGTCGGCCAACTAAGGGCAAAAGTTGTTGCCCATTATGTAAGCCGAGAGGATATCACCACTTGAATTGTGTCGTTCGTTCAGCCTTGCGAAACACCAAAGGGCTGCGGCAGCCATCAACCAGCCCACATCATGTTCATGCAGATTATTAGATCCTGGCGACATACCTTGCTAGTGCCCAATGCATGATAATTTGCTCCCTTCCGACATTTTGGCTAAAGGTGAGCCATAGGTGTAACGAATTCGCGGATCCGATCACATCTGCATACGTCCAAGAGACATTGAGCGCTATAAGCGCCGTTTCCATCGTCGCAATTGATCAATGTTTGGCTCAGTATGACATCCTTGCCCTTGCCTACGCGGATTGGTCCCATCCAGTCCACACCCACCCTACGACCATCTCGGTTGTTGCCGAGACGGAGAGAAAGTCGTCGGGCCCTAGCGCGCTACCCTAGAAGAGTCACATCAAGTATGATCACGATCCACAATTTGAGAACTGATATCAGTTTCTATTTCCGTTGCTTTTTTTTTCTTTGTGAATTAAAAAAAAGTTAAAATTTGAGAAATTATTTATTTTCCGCGAGAGATCAGACGTTGTGAGCAACCAAAACAGGCCATTGCCATTCACATCAAAATGTATCGAGAATTATCACGATCGTCGGTAGTTGACTGGCTGAGATGTTTCACACATATCGTCTTGTGACCCATCGATTAAGAATTACAATACATCAATCACTCGACAAAATTTCCCCATTAGCTTTTAGCCTATTCGTCTCATACCCTAGAATCGAATTGAACTATGGGGTGCTTTACAAAGATAAGACTTCCTTGGTGCTATCGATTTCTTATTTTCGCGTCAGCCTGGCCTTGATCCACAACGGCTGCACCCTTGTCCAAACCAACCAACTGGCCATGACGTGAAGACCCACCAAACCTTGGCTTGGATGGTTTCGTGAAAGTATATAGGATACACACATTAAGATGGCTGTTCTAATATTCAGAAGCAATGATGATCTTCGTAGTCACACCACATTTATCGATAACCTCATTTGAGGCTGGACTTGTTGCGTCTTCTGCGAAGGCTAAGCGAGGACGGGTCATTGGCGGGCGAACCACGAGAGGAGTGGAGCTTTTGAGACGCTCCTTGCTCCTTCGCGCCGCCGCCCATGGCACCAGGCTGACCCCTCCTCTTGTTATCTCTTTGCGCAAGGCTCTGTGATGCTTCAGGTCCTGGGAGCAACCGGCGCACCACGACCCTGCGACGATAGAGTCCCGGTAGCGCATACTCATGCCTCCGCTATGAGGTCGAACCAGCGACCATCGCAAACTCGGCTGTGACTGACTGCCTGCGCTGCTCCCGGTCGTAATGTCGCTCGCGCTGGCAGCGTCCGGGCGGCTGAAGCCCGAGATCCGCCTGGCCAAGGCCGTGTCCCAATTCGAAGCCGATCTCAGCAGCGACCAGAAGGCAACCTTCCGCACGCAGCGCTCGCTGGCGCTCGATCGCACGCCAGAACCTGGAGATGTGATGCGGCTGACGGCCGAGGTGGATCGCTGCGCCTCGCGCTCGCAGAGTGTCCGAGTGCGATGTGTTGGCCCGCGACTGACGAATATTCTCCAGGCAATCCAGCAATACGTCGGCTTGGGTGACCTTCTTATTGGTGGATCGCAGAATCTGATCGCATGCGGCGTGTGGACGGTGGTGCGCACCTCGCTACTGGTAAGCACTTGCACTTTTGCTTTTAGGCGCAATACGACATCGCGATTTATATTAACTGACATTTGCTTTAGTTGATCACGAATCATGCTACGTATCTCGAGAAGTTATCCGTCCTCTTCATGAATGCGGGCCGATCCGCACCACGATATCAACAAATGGCCCTGCTATACCCTCGATCGAAGACGCTCCGAGGAAACATGTGCGAATACTTGATTGTGGTTGTGAAAATATGCCACAGACTGCTTCTATTTTCCAAGAAGTCGTATATTGGTCAACTTGCTGCGTCCTTGAGCGATTCCGATGTCCAACAATATCAGACCGAACTCGAAACTTGGGCTGCTGCAATCAAGGAAGAAGTCGGCCTGTTGATGGGACAGAGAATTGAAGATGAAGCAAAAGAGAATTCTCGATTTAGGGTCATGACGAGCATGTTCTCCGAGACAGCAGCTCATCGAAAGAAGGTCAAGGAGCGCCTCCGCATTCTTGACGGGTGTTCGACCTTTGATTACCAAACACCGTGGAAGCAGGCTCGCAAGATAGGCAATACCAATCTATTCGTGGAAAATTCCGAATATGAAGATTGGAGAAATGGCGATAACGATAACTCTCGAACCTTTATCTGTACGGGGAAGCTTGGGTCGGGAAAGTCCGTCCTGTTGGCCAACATAATTGATGATGTCAATCTTTACGCCGAAGCGGACAAGATACCAGTTGCCTATTTCTTCTGTCGCCACGATATCCCCGATAGTCTACGACCAAGGATAGTTGTGGGATCGCTTATTCGGCAACTTCTGTCGACCATGGCTGAACTGCCTGAGCATTCATATACCATCGCACCCGATGGTCAAGAGTTGAGGTTGGACAACATGCTAACGTACTTTCGCCAAGTATTCCAGCCAAATTTGCACTGCTATTTTATCTTGGACGGGCTGGACGAATGTACCGAATCTGACCAAAAGACAATACTAGATCATTGTTGCCAGCTACAAAAGAACCTCAAGCTGGTTCTCTGCGTCTCATTTAGACTTGAAGCCGATAATCGTCTCCAGTTGGGCCTGAGTCAATTCAGATCTCCGGTCGTCTGGAAAATACCTGACAATAACCCAGAAATCGCGGATTTTGTTGATGCTGAGCTCCAGGCTCGTATTGTTGAGAATAAGCTTGCCATCGGAGATCCAAACATCATCCTGGAAATTCGTGATGCCCTACTCGAAGGTGCCCAAGGAATGTTCCTGTGGGTTGCGCTACAAATTTCCTCTCTGTGCGAGGAGAAGACAGATCAGAGAATCAGGGATGCTCTCAGAGATTTACCCAGGGATCTCTCCAAAACATTTTCCAGAATACTAGAGCGAGCGGGCGCTCATGACAGAGTTTACCAAAAGCGCATCTTACAACTAGTCACGGTTGCATACAGACCCTTGGCGGCAGAGGAGCTGCGCGAAGCCTTGAGTGTCATTCCAGGTGACACGGATTGGGATCCGGCAAAGCTTGTAAACGACATTTACTCGATTCTTGCTTGCTGTGGGAGCTTAATAACTATAGACGAAGAAGAAAGGACGATTCGATTCGTTCATCACAGCGTTAAACAGTATCTGATTGGCCACTTTAACGATGAAACGCAATTCAATTTTGATTTGGAGGACGCCAACAGGTTTATGGGGCAGACAATTTTGACGTACCTCAACCACAACGTTTTTGATACTCAGCTGTCCACGACAGTGATACCAGAGATCCGCACGGGAGCGGCGCCTAGTAAAATTATAAACTCGATTGAGGGCTCGAGCAGGTCCAAGATGCTGGCACTAAGGCTATTGAAGTCTCGGGCGAAATCAGATTCTGCGTCTCAGCCCGACTACGATATTGGGCAGATCCTTGCTTCGAGCAGCAGGCGCTTCCACAAGCAGATAACACATGACACGTTTGCCTTTCACCCATACTCCAGGGCTCATTGGCTAATTCATACGACATCTATTTCAGAAAGCGATGCATTTTCGCATCGAGCTCTCACAAGGCTTCTCAAGCAGTCATCAGACGTGCCGGCAACTCCGTGGGGGCGAGGCAGTGTTGACGCTCCGTCTTTTACTGTCAATTGGCTTTTTGACGCTCAAGGACGAGTAATGAATGGCCTGAAACTTGAGGTATCTCCGGCAACCTATTGGGCGTTGAAGAATTCCCACCTGCCCCTCCTTCGCCACCAATTGAAGACCACTGGAGCTGTCAGGACCATTGCGAGCATCAGTCTCAGCCTCCAGACGCTGCTTTTATCTCCCGATCCCCCAATCTGGCATAAAGACATGTGCAATCAGCTTCTTTCTTTTGCCGCTATTCGTGGCTCTGTGCCACTGACGCGTGCATTGCTTGACAACGGGGCATCGATCACGCACCGTGGCTACGCTGCTGTTGCTGCCGCCATCTCCAGTGGAAATGTTCATGTTCTCAGACTCCTTCTTCAAAGCGTTGATAATTTAGACGAAATTAAAAGCCTTATCAACAGTCTTGATATCGATGCTGTACTAGTAGCCTGTCGAGCGGGGAACGCGGTTCTTGCCAGTTTCCTAATATCGGTTGGCGCTGATGTCAACCGGTTCAGTGGCCCCAACTCGCCGCTCTATTATTCTCTGAACTCTTTGGATATGGGACCCGAGTTTATAGAGACAGCCAAAGATCTGGTTGAGGCGGGGGCCAGGCTTTGCTGCCCTAATGAACGCTTCCTTGCGTATAAACTGATCATGAACTGGTTATCAATATCGGGATCCTCAAGACTGCCCGATGTCTTGGTGAATCATCTTGGTAGGGATCAATTAGATCGGTTATTATTTGATTGTTGCCTTTCAAACCCAAACCACGAAACCTCGAGTATTGCCGCTGTTGCGCTAGAATTTGGTGCCAACGCCGAGTATTACGATAAGGATATCAGGAAGAGTTGTCTTTCTATGGCCGTTCTGAGATCGGAGCCGGACGGCGATTCCGTGGTAGAGCTGCTGTTGAGATTCGGAGCATCAGCATTGACAAGGAATGGCGAGAACGGGTTCAACGTGTTGGAGGAATGTCTCGTCAACAAGAAGTCAACAATGGTGAAGCTTTTCCTGCTTCATGGTCTTGATCGAACTGTGCTCCGCGAGACGATATCCAGGCTTGGGTTGCTCCATCGTCGAATCAAAGAAGCCGATTATGCCAGTGTTGAGTTTTTATGTGCCTATTGTGGTGCTGACATGAACGCAGTGGAGCCGTATACGAGTACACATGGCATGACACCGCTTCTCGCAGCCATCAATCGTGAAAACAAAAAGTTTGATCCTTCAGCCATGGTGCTGGACATTGCTCTGCGCGGTGCAGACTTTAATAGCACTGGGACTTATGGCCATATGCTACCGCTCCATGCTGTCTTTGACAGAGTGACTTACGGTGGCCCTGCATTTTGTTTTCACCAAGAGAGTGCTACATACCTGCGGCTTGCCCGCTGTCTTGTTGCCTTTGGTGCGCAGTTTGAAGAAAGCTTGATCATCGGAGTCGTGAGGCTTTCTCTCTCACTGTTTACATCAATGGAACCGCCGGTTGAACTCGAAGGTGATTGTACTTACAGTCAAACCGAACCCAGTAATGCAAAAAACCTGCGTCGGAAGAATCTTCATCAAAGTCCTCTTGAAGACTCTGTACTGTCGTTACTCGAACAACTGTTCAAAGACTTGGTTGCGAGAAAACCGCCATCGACGATGTTAAAACAAACCATTGGCTCTTTGGTCAAAGAACTATCTGATGTTTTTTATACAGAGCAGTTTAAAGACAGACCAAGTGAGCCTAATAATCACCTCTCCTACCTCGCTATCGGCCATATGATCACAATCATCGAAACGTTAGTGACGTCAAGTGTGGCCACCTCGCATTCTTCAACAGCCAAACTAGCAAGCACAGGCATGGATAATGGCGAGCGGCATTCAAAACTCTTCGGAAATATAAATTTGGTCAGTATTTTGGCTGACAGGGTGATTTTTTCATTTCATACTGAACACGGCCCCTCGAATTTCCGCAGATGGTTGAATGTGTCTAGCTATCTTTTGTTGAAGAATGGCCGTCAATCTCTGCAACTGGCCATGGATGAAGGTCTGGATTTGTTAAGCAATGGGTGGGATGGCAATATTTTGCATGGCATGAGAATTGCTGTGGCTGAAGGAGATGTCAAATCTGTTCGCGCCGGATACCAGATACTTGATGCCAGATCAAAATCTACTGATCGTGGTATGATTGATCGGGCTGAAGAAAACCTGAGACACCTGAACCAGCCTCCAGAAGAAGGCGCCATTTATGAGCTTGGTTCACCTGTTCCATATCGGGTTTCATATGAGGCCGTTAACATAACTCCGGAAAGCGGGCCTGTTGAGCTGTTGGGGGATCTGCCCGGGGAGCTGTCAAGGGCGCCGAGCTGGATGTGGTCTTCCCCTAGCTCGACAAACGATGAACAATTGAGACTGCAGAAACAATTGGCGTTAGATACAGAAGATGCCATGAGGAAGAAGAATAAATGGTGGCGTCCAGATATTCTAACTCAAAAAAGACAACGCGATCTGGATATAAATTAGGACAGGTCTCCTAGTGCGTTGATTTAGTCATGGCGAGGCATATCACCAAGGTATATACCAACAAGAATAAAGTCGTGTAACGAGGTTTTAATATAAACGTCGTCATATATCTGGTTGTAATGCAACAGGGTTATCCAACCTCAATTTTGCGAAGAAAGGAGCCGTGATTTTTGATGGGCTTCTATTAGTCCTCCTTTTTGACCCCTACCACTACCTGATGTACTGACCCGGCAATATATTCCACGTTTGATTCTGTGACTGCTACATCTCAGTGAAATGCATCAGGTTGCCTCTCGCAAATGTGCACTTACGGCCTGTCACAGAAATCCTGCCCGAGACCAGAAGATAAATGTGGTACTTGTTTCGTAGTTTGTCAATCTGAGATAACGAGAGCCCAATGAACGAAAACATTCCAATCTATTTTTACGTTAGCCATTTTGGAAACTAGAGCGTAAGGAGCTTACATCTGTTAAAATATTGTCCCAAGATCCAGGCGTTTTGCGTCTTTGGAGGGCATCGAATAAACAACGCCTCATTTGCTGCATCCGATTGCTCATGTGGTTCAAATCCTTCTGCCATTGCCTGAACAGAGTGTCATCATTGAGAACTCTGACAACTATTTTTGCACCATTGATCGGAGCAGTGGTAATGTTGAACCTGGAAAGTTTAGTGAGCGTGCTGGCGACTTTGGCGCCATCTGTTGCCGACACAGTAACAACGTGAAGAACGCCGACCCTCTCCCCGTAGAGACCAAATTTCTTGGAAAATGATTAGGCGACGAAGAACTCCAGCCGGTTTTGACCAAAAAAGTATCGAACCGCCCAGGCATCTTCAGCAAGATCGCCCATGGCAAATCTTTGACTGTTTGTTTGTTGTCAGTGGACAGACAAGTGTGAAGAACCGCAGCGCATGAAACTGACTAGGCCATGTCAAAGAATGGAACGAGCTTTCTGTCGAGACATATTTTGGCAACCGTTTTCCATTGCTCGTGGGATGGATCCAAGCCGGTCGGGTTATGTGCGCAAGCGTGAAGAACTACAATGTCGCTAGGCACAGTTTTGTTTTGAAGTGTCTCCACCATACCACCAAAGTTCAATGACCCAGTAAGCTTGTCGTAATAAGGATACGTGTACTGTTTTGCGCTAGGGCTGACCACTCTTCAAATCTCAGCATGATTGACCCAGCTGGGATCTGAGATCCACACGTTCTTGGGGGCAAGAGTATCGCTTAGAAATCGTGCCCCAAGTAGTTTGCTCCGGTCCCTGCGATGGTTTGAATTGAGGCTATGCGATTATTATATTTGCTTTCACCGAATACCAGCTTTTGAGCCGCCAAGAGCAGTTGGGGGTCTCCGCCCAGAGGTTGAGGTTCATGATCATCGTCTGGATCAGCAGCTATGAGCTGTTTTGCCTGGGAAAACCCATTACCACTCTACTCAGAAACGATGCGATTCTATTCACCTTTTTTACAGAGGGCAATATCCATGGCCTCGCGTCTTCATCACGATAAAACCCAGGTGCTAGGTCCACTTTTCGCGAAAAATGGTCCTCTTTATATTTCTGAACTAGGGCAAATGCCGGGTCGGCTCCTGGTTTAGACAAACGAGAAAACATTGTTACGCATAGTGGAAATTATGATGATGCACTCAGTGCTTGCTTTTGTAGAGAAAACTGATGTTGTGTAATCGCACCGCCCGGGTAATCATTATATTAGTTGTCTTTCTTATGGACCATACCATGGACCGGCATCTAGACAACAAGCCGAAGCGCGAGCGAATAACTGGCCTCGGCGATTTGAATTTCGCCGGGGCCCAACATTATGATATCTACAAAACAATAGGCCATAATCCTTTCAGTGTTAGCTTACCACTGGTGCCCATCTGTGCTCTGAAATGTGATCCTGTCATGCTGTAAGGGCCGGCATGATGACGACACGCCGAACCAACATGATAATCTTTCAAGGTAGCTTATTTAAGTACGTCCCTGAAATGACTGTCACTTATACTAACACAGCATCACTGTTTTGAGGGTATATGGTGCACAGTTACAGTGTTGGGCAAGTGTTAAAATACAAGCCTCAATAGCCTTCTCTGGACCATCCACTTTTTGTGTCAGACAGCAACAACCTAGCACCCCACCGCAGAACTGCTACTACAACCAATCCTTATCTATTTTGGGCATTTATTGTATCTTTGAGTAAGTCGGAAGGTGTCGCTGTCGGAATGCGATGAACTTGCCGATACCTTCAACTTCACGTGAGGAGCCGAGTCATGCTTTCACTATGCCATTCCTCATTGCATTTATGGGAGGATATCCATATTTACCTTATCATCAACGGGTATTTTATTTGTTCCCTAAGTAATTTTGCAGATACTGTCTGAATCGTCCCATTATCGACGCACCTCTGTCTCAGCTTGCGGTCTCCTGAGCATTTGCAAAGGCATGGACACTTCCCGTTGCCCTCGCATACTCTACCTTGACACCTGTACTGGCGCCATTCGTTCCATTCCCTAGAGCATGCCCATTTACCTTGTGAGCAGTCATTGAGCTGCCGTTGAGTTTTGAATCTGGTTCAGCTTCTCCCCAGCCACCACCACCTGGTGTATGAATAACGCAACGGTCTCCAACTTGCATATCAACTTGTCCTCGAGAGCCCATGCTGACCCATCGCTCTTTGCCATCTCCCAGGTTTTTAACCCAATAATTGGCTCCGCACTCTCCAGGTTCGCCTCCCATCATGCCGTACGGCTGGTTCACTCTCCGTTCCGAAATGATCGAGTAGGTCAGTGGAGCTCGGCATTCGAAATCTCGAACCACACCACACCCTCCGTTGAATTTTCCCTTGCCTCCGCTGTTTTTCCGGATAGAGAATTCTCTCATCAGGATGGGATATCTTCGCTCAATGATTTCGATGTCTGTAGTGCGCGTGTTGGTCATGTGCACCTGGACACCGCTGGCGCCATGCCATGTGGGACCAGCACCCTCGCCTCCACAGATGGTCTCGCCATATCCATATGCAAATCCGCCTTCTTCGTTTCTACCCCCAAAAACGCCAAAGCAATTCATGCAACCTTGTGAGCCTGATGCAGCTTGGAATGCCTTGAGAAGAAGGTCGACAAGCCTCTGAGAGGTAAGAGTGTTACCGCAGCAAACTGCTGGTCCCGACGAAGGGTTGAGGAAGGTTCCTTTGGGGAGAATAACCTCTGCTGGGGCTAGACATCCTTGGTTTAAGGGAATATCGGAACCTATGAGGAGTCGAGAAACATAGATGAGTGCCGAGTAAGTAATAGCCGGAGGGGCATTCATGTTTGAAAGCATCTCACAGGATGTTCCAGTAAAGTCAAACGTTGCCGTGCCATCCTCGCGAAGGGTAATGGCAACCTTCATTGTGGACCCATTATCCAGCTTGTCTTCTGCTCGGAGGGGACCTGCGCCAAATCGATGATAGGCCGACTTGAAATAGGCTCGCACAGCAACCTCGGCGTTCTCCTGGATCTTGTGCATGTAGAAGTGAACGACTGACTTGCCATACTCTTGCATCAGAGCACGAATCAGGGTGCTTCCTTTGTGATTGGCGGCCACTTGGGCTTTCAAGTCAGAGATGTTATCGCCCAGCCTTCTTGAACCATTGCAGCCAGGGTATTTGCCAGGCTCAAGGAGGATCTTGATGATACCTTCCTCGTCGAATTTTCCATTTCTTACAAGAAAGAATGACTTTATAACAGCACCTTCTTGCCATAGCTCAGTAGAGTTGCTACAGATATATTAGCAAAGGCGTCTCTGATTCGCTTCTTTTACTTACGGCGGCATTGATGTGCCTTCGTATCCACCAATATCTAGATGGTGACCTCGAGACGCCGTGTAAAAGCAAATCGTCTCCCCGTCTTCATCGAAGACAGGAGTGATGACTGTGATATCTACAAATATTATTAGTAGGTAACAAAACGCGATCAACGGCGGGCTTACCGGGAAGGTGAGTGCCTCCAGCCTCTGGGTGATTCGACACAAGGACATCTCCAGGCTTCAACTTTCCGAGGTGGAGAGTATGTTGAAACTTGACGGCATAACTCATGCTTCCAAGGTGAACTGGAACGTGAGGTGCGTTGGCAACAAGCTCACCATCTGGGCTGAAGATAGCGCAAGAAAAGTCCAGTCGCTCCTTGATGTTGAGGGAAAGACTCGTCTTCTGCAGAGTTCGTCCCATCTGCTCTGCGATGCTCATGAATCTATGCGAGAAGATGCTCAGTTTAATTGGATCCACTACTTCCGAGACTGGGGCATCAGTTTTCGCCTGGGCCTCCTCGTCATCAAATTCAATCACAATGTGAGATGTTAGGACCATTGCCTTCGCCCCGGGAACAACCACTATAGTCTGAGTATTGTCAATGATGATGGAGGGCCCAGTAACTATGCTTCCGGGCTGAAGGTCTCCCAGCAGGTAGACCTTGGTAGGTTGAGTGCTCTCACCGCCGAAGTATGTCTGAGTCTATTGATGGGTCAGTGCACGCGAATCACATTCTCCTGTTTGGTAGACATACTACTTCGACTTCTCCGGAAGTGACTGCGGCAAAGTTTGTGGTATCGAGTTCCTTGACAAGGCGGTCGTTGTCATGACTGACTTCACCACTCTTTCCTACTCCACGAACACGAATGTCATCAACGATGACCTTTCTGGAGCTTGGGAATACGAATGAAAGCTCCCGGAAATGCTCCTTCTCAAGCGCTGCTCTCCAGTCACCATCTTCAGGCTCTGGAATCATGAAGTTGGTGTCCGTCCCGTGGTACCTAAGGTTTAAAAATGGCTCATATGCCATAGAATCCTTGCTGATACCCTGACTCAATAGAGCCTCATGGACTTGGCCTTGAAGAACTTTGATTCGTGCTTGTAGGCGAGGGATACTTTCCTCAGAGAGCGTTTCTGAGCATGGTTCTTGAGCTTCCTGGACCACTTCCGCCAAGGCCATACCATAAGCTGATAGGATGCTGGAAAATTTGTGGACAATGATTTTTCTAATACCCAGCTTGGACGCAATCTCGCAGGCGTGTTGACCGCCAGCTCCACCAAAGCAAGATAGGTTGTGCTCAGCTGTCTCAAAACCTCGCGCCTCAGTCAAAGCGCGGATAGGACGGCTCATGGACTCGTTTGCGACGTCGATAAATCCATGAGCGACCTCATAGGCCGTCATGTTCCTACCAGACTCGGTGCTGATCTGAGCGGTGAGGGCTTCGAAGCGCTCCTTGACCAATTCGTAATCGAGTGGGAGATTCTCATCGGGCCCGAAAATGGCGGGGAAATATTTGGGAATCAATCGACCAAGGCTTTTATTATTAGCACAAAGGTCCACGGGCATTGAAGAATGGTTCCTTACAAAAGATTGGCGTCCGTGACTGTCAGTGGGCCGCCCTTGCGATAGGAGGCTGGACCAGGGTGAGCGCCAGCACTCTATTATCATATTAGCATTTTCTATTTTCATAAAAAGAAAATGGAAGTACTTACCTCAGGCCCAACTTTGAAGAGCCCATTAGTCCAGAATAAAATACTACCTCCTCCACTTGCCACAGTGTTGATGTCTAGTTGCGGGGTTTGAATGGAAACCCCAGCCGTGGTGGTCTCAAAAACGTGCTCGAACGACCCTCCGAACCGACTAACATCTGTTGAGGTGCCTCCCATATCAAAGCCCACCACGGGCGATTTTCCGTCATATGAGGTTCGAGCGTATCCTACTACACCGCCTAGATAACGTTGTTAGCTTTTGGTTGGAACATTCGGCGCGCGGAGCATTTACCAGCAGGACCACTGAGCACACCCCGTAAACCACGGAAGCTTTTATGGCTGACAAGGCCACCATCGCTCTGCATGAATTCGCAGGATATACCATCAAGGTTTCCATCTTGAAATCCCTTGGCAAATCCGTCAACATACTTGATGATCTCGGGCGTGAGGTAAGCATCCACAGACGCAGAGCTGCCGCGAGAAATCATCTTGATCATCTTGGAGCCCACACTTGAGGAAGTGGACACATGAGTAAATCCCAGCTCGTATGCTATCTCAGCGATGCGATCCTCATGGGCTTGGTAAAGATATGAGTGAGCCAAGCAGATGGCTAAAGCATCAATACCTGCCTCCTTTAGCTTGGACAACTTGGTCCGCACCTCGGACTCGTCCAAAGGTCGAATAATGCGAAGCATGTCGCCTGTTGAAGCCTTGACCAGCTCTCCAGGAACCTCTTTGAGCTCCAATTCAACGCCATCATTTCTCTCATCAAAGTCCTCGACAGTGATTCGCTCTGATACTTCGACGACTTCATCGTAGAGAAGCTGAGGCTTCTTGATGCCCAAATCAAACAGTCTAGGCCTTGACTGGTAGCCAATATCTAAAAGATCGCGGAAACCTTGCGTCACGAGTAATGCGTGGCGAGTGCCTTTTCTCTCAAGCAGTGCTGATACCCATTATGAATATCTGGACTATGGGGGAACGGAAGATAAGAAACTGACCGTTTGTAGCGACCGTTGTTCCCATTCGAATTGAGTGAATCAGTTCCTTGGGAATCGGCGCGCCCCGAGGAATCGATGTTCCACTGACATTCTGCAAAATCTTTCTAATACCTAACGTTGATTGTTAGACCTCATCAGCTCACTTTGAGGTGCTCTCCCACCTTCGGATGGAGCATCTGCATAATTGCCAGGGTCAACTGATAAGAGTTTGACAACAATATCAGGTTGCCCGGGGACAGAGGCCCAAACATCGGTGAAGGTACCCCCGCGATCTAGATAAAATCGTCGTCAGATTTTTCGACCGTTGCCATTTTGCTGCAACGTACCAATGGCAAATTTGATGCTCTTTGGAGGCACAGGTTGCGAAACAGTCATATCCTTGACAGCCATGGTTGTGAATGTAATCTCTACTACTCAGCGCTACACTGTATTCAGTTGTTTCCTCTCGCGGGTTGCAAGTGCAGTTATAGCCATCTTTCGGGTTTCTTTTTGAGGCCCTCATTGAAAAACGCCCTCGATAGACCATTGCCGCGATTAGTGGCTTGCAGATGTGTCTCTCGTTTCGACCTGCTTCATGTCCATACCCCTGCTCTCTGATCTGCACCCCACTCCTTGCCCGCATCGGCCAACCCAATCGCACGCCTCTTATCTCCGGGGTCTATTTCTGAGCTGCGGCCATATCACAGCCGGCGCACCGGCAAATTTCCGTATGCCGGGGTCAAGGGGCTGGAGTAGCAAGGCCGGCTTTCCTGTCGGATCGAATCATGGCTAACCTATTGCAATCCGCCATGATGAAGGTGCTTGTTCGCTGCACAGCACCAGCCCTAGCTAAAATACCCATAAAAGGGTCTAACAATTTTTTTTTTCCACCTAAATACACTTATTTAGTTACTATATCTATTCATCTTGGACAGCAATGTCTAGATGCGTTGTCTGTTGCGGGGGTCCCATAAGGCAAAGTGTCTAACTACCCAACATTCAAAGGTTGCAATGCATGTCCGACCTCGCCCACCTGTGATAACGCTAAGGCGGCCGGGCCGCTCGTTTCGACCTGCCTCCCCTCTTTTGTTTCTGTGGGTCCCTTGTCTGGTATAACAGGTTCGTGCTTTAAGCTGCGTTGCTGCCACCCACGACGCGCGCGAAGGTCACAGGGTTGGGGGATACAAGATAGTTAGTTTACCCGTCAGTGATAATTATCCTTGCATGCATCCGGGGAGCAAGGCGAGATTGGGTTTTCGAGTAAGATAAGCAGCGTATAAAAAGTCTGGGGGAGCATCATAGACCTTGAACAATAAATCATAATTTTAACCGTCGTTTTTCGGCAAGGCACTAGACTGGCTTGACCACCTCTTTCCAGGACGGCCAAAATGAAAACCGACGACACAAAGCCTGTGGAGCGAGTCGCGTCTCAGCGCAATGGGGATTCGGCCTCCGTACGCCTTGGTGGCGCGGACAAGCTCCAGGGTGAGGCGGCCCAGTTTGTCGCCGCGCACCAAGACTATCCGCCAATGACGCCGGAGATTGAAAAGCGCATCAGAAAAAAGATTGACGCGTGGTTGATCCCGTTGGGCTTCATGACAGCAACATTGGGTGCAGTAGACAAGGTTCAGCTCAGTACCGCCGCGCTGTACAACTTTCGCGAGGATAACAACCTCACCGGGGAAGAATACAGCTGGCTAGGCAGCATCTTGTACTTGGGTGTATGCAATTCCTCTGACAAAAAAGATAAGTTCAGGAGCTGATGGCTATATAGCAATTGCTCGGCCTCTTTTTCATGACATACATGGTGCAGAGAGTGCCCCCAGGAAGGCTGTTGTGCTGGGCATCTCTTGTTTGGTCGATCCTTACCATTCTACATCCTGCATGCCATAATTGGGGCGGATTTATGGCTCTTCGGTTTCTTCTGGGATTTGTTGAAGCAGCCATCACTCCGTCGCTTACTATGATTGTGGCCACCTTTTATCGGAAGAGTGAACAACCTCCTCGAAATGCTAGTACGTGATACGGGATTATCGAACCCATCTCCCTCCTCTCTGTGTTCCCTTTGGATCCGTTCTGACGTTAAAAGTCATACTGGCGTACTTCTCGTCCATCTTCAATGGCTTCTTTTCCTGGGTTATCGGCTACATCCCCGAAGATGCTCCGCTCCGACGATGGCAATATCTATACCTGCTCACGGCTAGCATCAATATCCTATGGTCTGTTTTCCTGATTCTAGTCTTGCCTGACAACCCAATGAATGCTCGGTTCTTGACAGAAGAGGAGAAGTACTACGCAACTCTAAGACTCGCCGAGAACCGCACTGGAGTAGCCAACAAGAGCAACGAGTGGAAGTGGTACCAGGTCAAGGAGGCCGTCCTCGATGTGAAGATCTGGATCATTTTCTTCTTCAACATTGCCATCAATATTCCAAATGGAGGTCTCGTCACATTCGGATCCATCATTATCAATAACCTCGGGTTCGATGCCCTCGAGTCAAGTCTTCTTTCCATGCCATTCGGCGTTTTCGCTACCGGCGGAGCTTGGATTTTCAGCTACATAGCTGCAAAATGGCACAATAGACGTACTGTGGTGGCATCAATTATTTTGCTGCTGCCTCTTCTTGGAACAGCCATCGTATATGGAATGCCAAAGTCGAATGTCCCAGCCCAGATGGTTGGACTGTACATGATGTACTTTTATTGGCGTAAGTACCCTCCCTGCGGATCTAGTTTATTTAGAAAGTAGTGATTAACAACTTGCAGCTCCATACATTGTTTGTGTTTCTCTCCCGCAAGCCAACACCGCTGGGCAGACGAAGAAAGCAATCACTTTTGTCATTGTATCCATTGGCTACGCCGTTGGCAACCTAATTGGACCTCAGACATTCCGTGCGGACCAGGCTCCCAAGTACACTGGCGGAGTAATTGCCATGCTTTGTTGCTACTGTGTTTGTATTGTCTTATGTTGCTTGTACCTGGCTGTGACTGCGTGGGAGAACCGTCGCCGAGATCGTCTTTACGGGAAACCGGAACAGACTCAGGTTGGAACAGCTGAAGGTCTTTCAGATTTGACAGACAAGGAACAGAAGGAGGACTTCCGGTATACTCATTAGTGAATAGCGGAAAGGTATTCTACGTCTGCCGATGAATTATGACTTTCAATTTAGTATAATTTGAATATGGTATCAAATTGTTTTTATTTTGGTAAACATGGTGCTTTTGGCTGTTCACTTGTTATTTTCAAGAATTTTCAGTACATTTGTCAAGAGTCAACGTTCTACTACGTGTAATATTAGGGAATCTTCAACTAATGACCTTGAAGAACTTGTTTCGGCTTTTTACTAGCAGTTCCCTTTACGTGTGGTCTAAATCATGATGCTCATCAAGTGGATGAAACCGGCGGCTCTCTGAAAATTAGTCAAAATGATGAATGGATGTTAAATATTCGGGTATTTCTTCTGTATATCGGACCCTTCATGCTCGTTAAATCTTGGACTTTGGATTTTCGAGATCTCCCAGATCAATGACATGTCCCACTCTCCAGCTGACATCACCACTTCCCCCCTCCTTTTTCTTCCATCTCCACTGCTTGTTAAGCTGCCATTTCTCTTCAACCACCTTTTTGATCCACAGACCCACCACGGGAAGCATCTTGAAGCCATGTCCCGAATCTCCCGTGGCAACGATCAATCCCTTTTTACCGGGCACGTAATCAATCACATAGTCGGAATCTGTGGTGTCAGCGCACCAGCACAGCTTCTTGTCAATCAATGGCCTATCAGCGAGAGCAGGCAGAGTGTCTCGCAGAAGCTTGCGGATCATCTCCTCGTCAGCCGGCGTAATAAAGGAGGAATCGGCCGGCGGTAGGGAAATGGAACCACCTCGGAAGTTGGTGTATCCTGCGCCGGAAGGGCACAGCTTGAGGAGCTTGGTTCTCGGGTCGGGCTCAAAGAAGAAGCCGAGATCTCGAGCGTAAGTTACTGGAATCCCTTTCAGGCTCTCCGCTTCCGAAGCCGTGAGCTGAATGTGTGCCACGCTCCATGCCTTGGCCGTCACCTGAGGGGCGACTTCGGGAAGAAGGCTAGCAACGGAGGCGCCCATGGTGAGGATGATGGTATCAGCTTCATGTTCCTGACCGGACTCTGTAGTGACTCCGATGCACTTGTCATCATCCATAATCAAACTCTTGGCGCCATCTCCAAGCTTGAAGTTGACACCGAGATCACAGCATGCTGCGTAGGTGGCGTGGAGAGCATCGGCAGAGTGGGAGTACCCGGCCAAGCGATTGAAATAACCCTGCCATTGCATCGGGCCATCGAACACGGGCGCAATGGCCTTGATATCCGAGCGATTGGTTATGGGCGTAATCTGGCCCTTGAAGACAGGGTTCTGGGAAATAGAGGACAGCGACTTTGCAAGAGTGCGCTTGGCTTTTTCGGGCGCATCGGGTGAATTTGCAAGCAGATATCCTACTTGGTGGAAGTAAGGCGCGAAGAGAGGATTCTCCTTCCAAGCCTTGATGGCTTCCTGGTGGTCAATTAGCGGTGTGCCGAGATGGGTGCGGGATGATTCACCACCACTTACCAGTGCCAATTTGGCGTACCATGGATCCTCATACTCAGCGCGTATGATCTTGTTCAGGTCGTTGCCGGCCGATGCCTCAGCGGGTATGAGCGTGTCCTTCTCCAGGACGGTGACGTTCTCGTAGCCACCTTTGGCGAGGTGATAGGCGGTGGAGAGCCCGTAGGTTCCACCGCCGACGATCAAGATTTTTGTGCTGGGCATCTCGGCAGCAGTCGCGATGATGGAGTCAAATCTAATCGAAAAGCTGCCTCACAGCCAATGTGAAGCAATATGTATCGTGTTCGCGCCTCAATTGGCTCTGGTCCGGTTCCGGTTCTCGGCAGGGCGCTTCAGCCAAGTGCCGGTTGATAGGCACGGGGAGGTTGGGCAAGTCGAATCGAGCCAAGTCATGTGCGGGGAGCAAGGGCGCGTTTCCCCACATTCTGCACGCGGCTCACACGAGTCACGATGGCGATAAGTCGATGGCTGCAAGCTAGAGGACCCACTGGCCGACGAGGTTGTTGATAGGCCATCTGCACCCGCTATCACGGCAGAGCGTCGTATCTGACCCGGACATGGTGATGCTCGGCCAAGGTACCCTCTCCTCACCTTGCCAAGCTTGTCTCTCCTCACGCCGCCGTGCTGTTGTCTACGCCTCGTAATGCCAAACAAGCCCATCTAGCCGCCCACATGTCCCTGCTGGGAGTGTCTGATCGCCATGGGTACCAGGCAGAATCCCGGCGCCGAGTATAGAACTCGGTCGGGTTGCAGGAGGTGCCGCGAGCGTCGAATAAAGTGTCCCGGTAAGCTACCGTCGCTAGTTGGGTCCTCCGCCGAGCCAGGTTCTAATGCGCCCTGCGGCTAGAGCAACGGCCCAGATGCAAGACGTGTGAGATTCGCGGCGATACGTGTAGCTACGATCTTGTCTTGCGATGGGGCCGCGTGCAAACCTGCGGTGACGTCCGGAGGAGGCACAGGCCCGCCACATCCACTTCATCCGGCATGTTTCTCAATGTTGGCCCATGCTACTTTACCTCTGCTACAGAGGGTCATTGTGGCACCAATAACGGCCAATCGATCAATTCCTGGAAAGCACAGTACCATGTCGACGCCGTCTCGCTCACGACAGCTGTAAAAGTCCCACAACACGACGCTCAGCACTTTGAACCAGAAATCTTGCACTCCCCTAGCTATTTTAATCTTTCTCCCATAGAAGCACATCTTTGGGATTATTTCCATAATGAAATTACGCCAGCATGTGTTCTAAATCCGAACACCAACCCTTACCAAGATGTTATGTTGAAGGTTGCAGCTTCGAGTGGACCCTCGTCTCCCATCTTCCACGGGGTCATGTCAATATCTGCGAACCAGTTATACAGTTTAGGTCACTGCAAATACCAACATCTGGTGTGGAAATACCGCCACCATGCACTTCAGGGACTCAGGTTTCAGACATCAAAACATCAAGATGGACAGATAAATATGTTCAGTGCTGCACAAATGGCGGCCACGGCACTTGCTTTGTGCTTTGTGGAGGTAGATTATGCCTGACCAATTCACCCTTTGTCACTTGACTGATACGCCGAGGTAGATATCCCATGATTGTTCTAACTCTTGGGTATCCCACACAAACTTTACCCGTTCTCTGGTACAGACTTTTTCTCAGCATCATTCATCAGATGCGGATATCGAGGCCTTGTTCAATTTCGCAGGCGCATACATAATTTCGCATGAGATATTCGCCCACACCGCATGGATCCCCTCAAAGCCACAGGACTACGCCATGATGAATCTTTCCGATGATGCCAACCTCCAGACCTTGACAGGGTGCTCAACGGAATTTCTTCAGATTCTTTCCGACATCAACCAACTAGCTCTAGAAATTAGATTGCACTCTAGTTCCCTACACACCAACGAAATTGAAGGGAATCTCAACGAGCGGATCCGCGACCTGGAGAGAAAGCTGCACGGATGGAACCAGGGAATCCAGATGCTGGATACAAATTCCGATACGCCAGAGAGCCTTCTGGTTGCCGAAACGAAGCGATTGACGGGAATTTTGTACTTGTATTCGCGCACGAGTAACCTTGGACCTCAGGATTCTTGCATAATACGATTGACACCACTGATACTGGGGCTCATTTCTAAAATTACCCTTAGGACGAATACGGTACTATGGCCGCTATTTATGGTTGCCACGCTGGGTGTGCGTCCTGAGTCTGATGCCGATAGAGCGATGATACTCGAAAAGCTGCACTCTCTCCAGGGCACTAGACAATTAGGGAGCGTCAAAAAGGCGCGTCAGATTATAGAAAGCGTTTGGAACACACGCGACCTACGAGAATCTGCTGCAAACATGGGGTGGAGTGTTCTGGAACTTGCGACCGGTTCAAACAAGATCAGCCTTGCGTGAATATCGATTATCTAACACACAAAAGACACCGTGGCAAATTTTTTGACACTAGTTGTGACATTGAAACTGCTCGTGTCCAATTTTATATACAAATGTTGATTGTGGCTGACACATTTCTTCCGTGATTTGGATTCAGGATTTGATTTTCATTTCTGAATTTGGTGGCATAGTTGTTATGAATAGATCAAACTTGATCCTATTATTATCTTCAAGCGCTCCATGGTTGAATAGAACATGACTAACTGGAATTTTTCCTTGTCTCGTGACTTGACCGTGTTCCGAGCGATCTGCACTTTAGTGAACCCTTCGTTGATACTGGCTGAAATGGAGGTGTGTTGGGAACAACAAATCTGCACAAAGGTTCAATAACAACGAAAGGAAATATCGGCAGCATGATTTGAACACGAATATTTATACAAAATAGATGAATATTCAAGCGTTCCCATCAGAAGTCAATGATTCTTGCCACATTCGTACTTTTGTATGACATGTCTCATAAACCGCCAAAGCTGAAAGTTAGCGTCTCCACCACTACGTAATTGACCAGCCGTCCCAATCCCACATTTCTTCCGTCTCATTACTCTTATCGATGCCAATTTTGCCTGACTGCCATGCCTGGCGTACCCAAAAGCTTATCCTGTGAGGGTTGCAGAAAGCGGAAGAAAGCAGTGAGTATGCCGGCGCAACCGGGGCTTCTTACTACTGACTTGGTGCATCTAGTGTGACTTGGCCAAGCCAAAGTGCGGGAGGTGCACGCATCTCGAAATCCCCTGCGTCGGAAATGGCGTCAAGCGGTACAAATGGTTGCCAAGTGAGCAGGTGGCTGCTTCTCCTAGGAGGAGTCCAAGCAGTGATTCGACGCGACAGAATTCCAATTTGATCTACATCCTCAACATTGAAGACCTCAGATATGACATGCGCGCCTATGGTGAAACCTTCATCTCCGACTTGCCTCGCCGCGTGGGTCACAGTCCAGTATTTGATGCCTCTGTGTCCGCTCTGATCGCTTCATATAACGCCTACCAATTCAACCAGTCAAAGCTAAAGGCCTTTGTCCTCTACGGCCGCGCTCTAAAGGTGTTGAGAGAGTCGCTACAAGACTTGGCACAGCCAATCGCTATGAAGATGTACGCCATATACAACATCCACGTGTGCCAAGTACGCAAGCCTGTGAAAAAAATCCACCCTCCAAAGATTTCCCACTGATTATCACTACCAGAATTGGATTGATCGCAAAAATAAGCAAACTGGGAAGCACATGGAAATGTTGGCCTTGATGCTACAAGATATTGTCGCGCAAGGCAGACTGAAGGAGCTCGAATACGTCTACGGCCTTTGCCAACACATAGTAAGGCTATTCAACATAGCATCCTGTTTGAAATCATGCTAAACTCAATTATAGACCTGGCAAAGCCTGCTCAATCCCAAAGTAGAGCTTGGCCCATGGTTTTGGGAGGCCGCAGGTGTTTGTACGACAACGCGACCTCTCCGATATCAGAAGCACGACTTTCTCAGCCTAGAGCTGGGAACGAGAGCAGAATTATCCCACTATTTACAGGCGCCCGCAAAGCACTTTTACCAGATACAGTGCATATATGACCTTATTCGGATTGAGAAGCCCCGGCTCCATCAGACCGTGGACATGCTGAGAATGGTGGCACTAGCACCAAGAGCAAGCTTGATTGACATGAAAGTGCTTGTTTCTTACCAGAGCGGCTACGCAACTATGCTTGCCATGGGGGCGGTTCTGAATCGAGTGCTGCGCGCATTCAGACACCAGGACTCTAATTTACTAACCGAAGCGCACGAATTTTGCGACCAGACAGTCACGTTGGCTACGTGCTGCATTCGCGATCGGCCTTTAGGGGCTGCTTATGTCCCTGAAGTTCTCAAGGTCATGTGGGCATCAAGCACGGACAATCATGGCTGTGCCAAGTTGGAAGCATTGCTCCTGGATTTTCAGAAGGATTTTGAAGATGCAGACTATCTGGAGGAAGCCGTGTTAATTCGCGGACGATTTGAAACGCTGGAAAAGAGAATTAACCAGGCGGAGTCTCGCGAATGAGCCTCCTTGGATGGACTGAATACATCGGCTCGTCTTACCCGGTTTACCTCAACCAATGAAGGTGCGCCACAGTAGCTGACAACGCGAGCGGATTTACTTTTGCATTCTTGTTTGGAATTATTGAAATTTTGCATCAGATAAATTCTACACTGCTTGACATATTATGAATCAAGCGACAACTTGAATGCCTGTTCTGAAGAAGTTTTATCTAGCAAGAGAGTCAATTCACAATCTTCTCTCGCTCAGCCTCTATTGTACACAAAATTATTATTCTGAGCATGGGAAGAATTTACGGGATCTGGAATAATTGGAGCTACAGTACCATTATGGGTTTTTCCCGACGTGAGTTTTGCTTCCAGAGCTCAGCAATCGAGCCGATGCAGGACAGAGGCGAACATCGCCTATTTCACTGACCGCCTACCGATGCTCGCCATTGCCCACGTCTCAATTATAAATCGTACAGCTTATTTTCATCAGGGCAGTTTCACTGCTCATATGTTTTCACGGTGAGTAAATATACGGGCTCCCTCATATCAAGGGAATGCCCTCGTCCCTTGATGTGTAAGACAATAGGGCCCTGACCAACAGGACACAGTAGCCCTTTTCATCCCTCTAAACCGTGTTGCCCTGTTACATTTACCAATGTAGTTGATGATAAGAGGACATGAATAGATATTGAGATAATTTCAAGCTATTCAATTCATCCATCTAGATAATATAATTAAAAGACAAATATGTCCCCATCCAAGGGGACCACACTTCGTCCATTTGCTTTTTGTGAGACCGAAAAAGTCTTAAAAATGAATCTAGATCCTAATGCTTGTATATTAAGATCAATGTGCTAAACAGTGTTGAAACTCTTGGCCCTGTACCCGCCTTTGGGTGTTGAACCCAAGCCGGCTTTATTCTCCACCCCATTTTCCCCTTGACGGTTCACCCGACGTTTTTGATATTATCCTTGGACAAACCTCTCCCTAAATTTCCGTGCGTCTTTAAGTCTAGTCTAAGGCAGTGCTTAAACTGCAGGACAGGCTGGCTTTTTCTCGGCGAGGCAAATCCTATCACACTCTGACTTCTGTAATTGCGATTATGTTAAATGTTGGGTGATTTTTTCTGCTGACAGGAAAACTTACTGCGACCTTTTGAGATATATTAATAAGTATATATGCGCCATTATTATATATCTGGCTGTAGGAGAGGACTTACTCTGAGGTTGTTGTTTCCGGTCTTGCATAGCTGACCCTTAGGATCTTGCTTGCACCACCTGTCACGCTCTTGTTTGGTTGAGTAAAGCTGATCCTGAGCACCAGCGCAGCTAAATTTAATGAGCTAGTTAGCCAAGGCTTTGCTTTCAAATTTGACAGTTCCTTGAAAAGGAGATCTGGCTTGACGATAAGACCAGTTATCAGCCTACCTGAGAGCGCGTGCATCATTCTCATGCATGGCAGCCGCGATGCCGAAGAGAGCAACGAAAATTACGCTGGTAACCTTCATTTTGAAGAAAATCTGATGAATGCGGCTTGGGTGTTGAAACGGAGATAAAACGATGATGAGCGAATTGGTCAGGTCAAAATGGAATAAATCAGCTCTTAAATAGCCCCATGATCGTTTGCCAAGCCCCTGTTTTCTTGTCGATTGAGAACTTGCCCTTCAGAGCAGACAACATATCAATACGAGTCGATCACTTACGTCATTAAATTGTGTGCACAGCATGATTCAGCCATAATTCCTGCTCCTGACCGGCCCGATCTTGGGGCGGGCGTGTGACTGTTTCAAAGTTTATGCAGAAAAAACAAGGTGAAAATTAGGCGGTCTATAATTATAGACGAAGGGCTGTTTTAAAAAGGGAAAATGAAGAGCCCATCAGATGTTGTATTTCCATTCCACATGGATGCAAGCGAAAGGTTCGCAGAGTACAACTCTCGCTGTTTCTCACCGCTATTCTAAACGCAGTACAACTGTAGTACGCAATGATACAAGTACTCGGGATCCCCGCAATTCAGATCAAGATTGCATTGCGATTCCATAACTGGACGAGCCATTCCAGATACCGGCCCGCAATGTGGGGGGTGCACAGGCTTCCTTGTGTCATCAGGTGGATTTCAAGGCAGTAAGCAACACTCAAATTTTTATGGAGGAAATGATCTGTGCTGATTTGCTTCTGGTAAAAAAAAAACCAAGCTGCAGGCTTGACCAGGTGATCCGAAAACCAGCTTATAGAGGTAGGGTATAATATAGAATTAAACAATATAATTGACAATAAAAGTCTTATCGAAAAGAATGTTGAGAATTAGTATAATTTTTAATTAAAAGATGTCTTTTAAAAGGAGATTGTATGACAATCAATACTACATAAATCTAAAACTAGAAAGTAGCTCCTGAGTGCGAGGCTGACTGAAAGGATTAATCACAATCAGCTGATGTTCTAGACCCATGAATCTAAGTGCGTTCAATACAATTGTGTGTGTGTGTGTGTGACAATTAAAGGGATATGTACTCATAGTGACCTGTAAGACACTTTGCACGCAGGAATGATGCCCCAGGGTCGGGCCGAAATCCGTGCGGTTATGGTTTGTCTGACTTCCGACGGCCCGAAAAAGTGGTTCCAACAGCTTCGATGCTTTTAGTCGCGAGTTTGCAGGTCTGCCATTTCTACCCGATACAATAACTACCTTTGGTCAAGAATTGAGCTTCTTAATCCAATTTAGGATAGTAAAAGCGTCCAAAGTTTCCTCTGTATTACAAATTCCCCTAGGTGACAGGCAGCCCCTGAAGCCGACGGGCCGTCTTTCAATGTTTCCACAAACTCTATCCATGCCAAGGTTAGCCACAGCCGGAATTCCGTGCGCCAAGATTCCAGCATCCACCCCTCTTGTGTCTGGTGCTATCCCTCTGACTGCCGTAAGTTTGCACTCAGGTACAAAGGGATGTAAGGTACCAACCATCGAAAAGCATCGTGTTATGAGGCAAGAGTTAATATCCCAGAATATAGCCTGATATTGTGCAATTGGTGAAAAAGATACTCACATATTCTATCTAGAAAAACCATTCTCCGGTGACTGAACCAATACGGACAGCTCCGATGAAGCTGATTATTCCTTATGAGCCACCAAAGACTGCCATGTTTTGGATACTGACTCTGCCAAGTCCACGCTGGCGCAATAGTTCCCGCCCGCGGTGAAAATGCCGGTCAGCCACAGCTATGACGCTGACATTCTCAATGCCAGGTCCGCTCTCGACCAACAGCTGCAGCATAACAAGCCGGGGATTGCCAGAGGCGAGACCATCGTCCACCACCACAGATGCGCCTTGCTGGATCACATCCGACCCATCTCAATACTCTCCTCTCCGAAAACATTGAGCCCTACAGATGAAATATTCGAAGGCGACTTTGTAACGGAAATCGTTGGTGGTGGAATCTTGCCGGGCTTGCCGAATAACACCAAAGAAAATCGGCTACATGCTTATAATCTATTGCTCTTTTTATCAACAACTTTGATTAGGTCGATGTTTTAATTCTAAACCGTATAATACCAACCAACCATGACCACAAATTATACTACCAAATATCGCAACGTCCGAGTTTTTCACTAACCAGTGTGTTGAAACAATTCATTGCATCAAACTACTCTTTGTCTACTTGACGAAAGTTTGGATCCTGGCACGCATTCTTCATTTACGTTGATATTGCTTATTCATCGAGATATTGGTTTTTGAGTATTTGCTATTATAATGCCTTACAAAGTCAATCGATTGACGTCCTGGTTATTCAAATAGGGAACGAATAGTCTGATCCAACGTACAACTTTGCAACGGGTTTCAAGTTAGAAATGCGTGGAGGTGAGATAGCCAGCTCGTGCGTTAGCCACAGCACTTTGCGCAACACATGCAGAATCAATATCCTTCATTTTCTGATCCTATGCCTCCGCAATCCCCCATCAAAGCTGACATGTTGAATTCAGCAGTAGCCGGTATCATGTCCCTGGCTGAAATTCTCGCAGGGCCATCCATTCATAGATTAGATGCGCCATTCCAATCATGCCACTGAGTATGCGCTTCCAACCAAATCTGTCGGCCAACACGCCAACAATCGCAAGACTAATAAGTTCACTGACGGCCATAGCTTGTTATTTACCCGTCTGCCACTCAGCTTAGATTTCAAGGACGCTTTCATCGACCGTACCGAATACGTGCTTGAACTGTGTTTGGCCGTAGAATGAGGTTTTCCGCCGCCCACCAGCATGGAGTTGGGCCAATTCGCTGCAGCCGTAGGGGTTGAACGAAACAGAGAGTGGAGGTGGAGAATACGGGATAGGCGTAAGCAGGGACCCTACCGGAGGCGCATCAGCCGCCTGCATAGTTGGTGCAAACAAAAATACAAAGGCCCAGAGAACGGCTTTCCGATACTTGGAGATGCCCTGTGCCCGCTCGAACATTGGCAGTTGGGCTCAGTTGAATTATACATATCCAGTGTGAGGAAAGCTCTGATCGTATTTTATCATAGCAGCAAAGATGGGCCTGGACTTTTAAGCAATACAGGATGGGTGGTGATGCGTCAGCTTCTGGAATCAATTTGCTGAGTTGAGATGCAACTTTCGGAAATCATGTACCCGAATATTCCATTCTGCATAGCAGGATTTTTATCATGTCAAATTGCTCGGGATATTTTGGATCAAAGGTTTATATCAAGGTACGATGTGGAATCAATTTTTGGAACTCATGCAGACATGCAATTCGCACACAATGTCATAGACAGATATCACCCACTGCTAGACACGTACATCACTTAATCCTCACACAAGTCAATTCATCCGCCAATTCTGCCTTCATCCATCTGTCAAAACTTTAGGAATAGCTACAGCTCAAGTCGAAAACAACAATATGGTTTTCGCAAAGTCTTTCGATGTTCCTATTATTAATAGTGGCATTCCTAGACTTAGTCTGGCGGTCCGCGCTATTATGCATAAACACTTTGACCTGTACGCTCTTCAAGATAGGATACTTGATTCTACCGGCTCTCTCCAGTGACTCGCAAAATCTCCTTCTCCTCCTTATCGTCGGTAATCTTTGCCTTGGCGACCTCGTGGAAGAGCACTGCCAGCTCCGCGCTGTCGGGGTCATCCTCCTGCTCCCTGAGCTTCTGGATCCGGGCGTGAAGCTTGACCTTCTCAATGAGGCGCCTGAAGCGGCTTCTTGCGCGGAATGCCCTGATCTCAGGCAGCAGGTCGTGGTCAGTGGCGTTCTTGCCGCTCAGCCAGGGGTGAGCCAAGGCTTGCTGTGCGCTACAGCGTCAGCGTTGCTGCTTTCCCGTTGGATCCAATGCTTCAGGGACTTACCTCGCTAGTCAAACGCTCCTCAGGCTCCGGGTTCAGCAAATGGTGGATGAAGTCCTTGGCGTCGTCGCTGACGTTCTCCCAGTATCGCCGGTGGAAGACAACGGGACCGCTCCTGCACTCTCTGAGAAGGTCGGGAATGTTCTCGCTTCGGTAAGGCTGGTAACCGCAGAGCAAGATGTAGGTGATGACACCCATGGACCACAGATCCACAGGCTTTCCGTGGCTCTCGCCGCACATGGCCTCTGGTGCTGCATAGCCAAAGGATCCTGCGGCCGACTGGAGGGTCTCGCCTTTTCCGAGAACCTTGGCAATTCCGAAATCAGCAAGGACCAGATGAGAGTCGGGATCCTTGGTCATGTAGAGCAGGTTCTCAGGCTTTAGGTCTACAGTAATTGTTAGCGGCATGGTAAGATATCTGTCCTGTGAATCGTACCTCTGTGCACGATCTGGTTCTGGTGCAGGTAGTCAACGGCCAGCATCACTTCCTTGATGGTCGCGGCAGCATCCTTTTCGGTAAATTTACCTTGCTGCGAAATACGATCGAAGAGCTCGCCACCGGTTGCGAGCTGCATGAGAATGTAAAATTTGTCCTAAAGAACATAAGCTTCATGGGGAAATGGAGAAACGGAGCAGGTCAGGAACCAACCTTTGACTCAAACCAATCAACAAACTGGACAATGTGAGGGTGGTGAATTCGCTGCAGCAAATCAAGTTCCTCGTAGACCATGTCTTCCCTGCCCTTGATGGTCTTCTTCAGAATAATCTTGACAGCACAGGTGCCCGTGGGGCCTTCAGCCTCACGAACGACTCCATACGATCCTGCACCAAGGGTTCGACCAAACTTGTACTTGACCCTGGACGTAAAAATTAATCATGAAACCCAGATACATGTGCATCTGGAAAGCAGATGACTGCGGGCAACATACCGCTTAGCGTAGCTTTCAGGTTGACCGTGAAGACGGGATAGAAATCCCGCGACTGTAGAAATAGCGACCATAGTCAGTACACGGGCCAGAGGGCAAAGGCAAGCCCGCAGAGAGTCGCAACTCACAGCTCATGGTGGTCTGATGGTCAGGTGGCTGCGCTGCGGGGTTTTCGGTCTGGGGACTAAGGAGAGGAGCTGAGCTCGCGGGCCAAGGAAGTGCTATTGCCCAAAGGAGGCCTTGCTTGTCGGCAAGGTGAATATGGGGTGCGAAAGGGACGATAGGTTTCGGATCTCCGGGGGTCGAGGGCGTTGAGAGGGAAAATGCGGCGAGACCGGACGACAATAAGGTGAACGTGGAGCTTCCTTCTCATTGGCTTGCGATACCCAGGGCCAAGATTAACTTTAGTTCAGAGGGGCAGGGGACTCATTTATTAGCTTACGGCGGCGGGCGGCTTGAGTGGGCTGGTTCATTGGGAGCACAGCAGGCCGTTCATTGCTCCTGATGATGCATTGACTGTATTCATGCTCCCATTGCGGGGTGCAATTTTGACACATTTCTGAACTGGCCGGCCACTTTCATGACTTCCACAGCCCTACGACTTCTCAACTGTTTGAAGCGTCGTCTTGCCGAGCACCTTGGGCTTTGCCGCTGGTGGGAGTGGAGATCTCGGCAGATCCACATGGACGATTTTGCGGAGGCCTCCCTCAATCATGTCAGTGGTGCATTGCGTTGGGCCAATAGAAGAATCGCACTCGAACAGTAGAAAGGCGATGATTAGCCGTCTTTCGACCATTGCAACCGTAGACGCCATGAAAACGGTGAGTGTGACCATTGGTGGTTTCGCCTAAATGGATCGTGGTCACTGGATACGGTGGCAAGCTCATGCATCACCTGAGGACCGGGCATCGCGTTTGAAGCCCGCTACACAATATCTGTCTAGCTTCTAAGCTTATACACATGCTTTCAGTCAGCTTGCGACAATTCTTCGTGCACAAATCGAACACGTACATCAAATGGAGCATCGGGAAGCGCAATCGGTTAGCGCTCAAGACCTAGAGCTGTCTGGCTCTCCGCGTATGATCAGCACTGTCAGTGTGGGGCTGACAGGGATCATTTCTAGCCTAAAAAAAAGCATCATCGCCTCCTAACCTAGAGTGTTTACCACAACATCAAAGGTGCTTATGCAGACAAAAGGTGATTGTCCAAATATTCACGACGAGAAACGGCATCTCAGCAGTCGAAAAACACAAAAGGCTACGGGCCTGTGACAAGTAGCTACGAAATTATCGTTCCAGTAGTTAATTGCCGGGTGATGCATTTCAAATACTCCAGAACAGAAACTACTATCTTTAGAAATATGCTGGAAGATGCAGGGAGAATCCATCAACGCGGAATGTTATAAATTGAAACATTTCTTGGGACAATGGTGCTGGCGTGTAGAACTGGGAATTTTTTGATGGAGGACCACAGAATCCTCAATCTTTCCAACAGTAGTCATAATTGACTCCAACTTTTACCTCATTAGTGAAAGAGCAGCCGATTGTCTCAACACCTGAGACAGCCTGAAACGCGCGTGCACGCTGTGTTACACACCAAGTTGAAATAGTAACCGCATGTTCGGCTAGTGTTCCGGGGAACGGCCTTGATCTTCGCTTTTGCGGGTAGTCGACCAACCGCCTGACTGGTCGACACTCGTGGGACGGATTCAGTAAGACATTAAGTAGGGGCTAGAAATGCGGCAGCCCTACCGCATCGATCGGAAAGCGATAAGGATTTTTGAATTGGCATAGAAAGTCCCAGCCGTAATTGTCCTATCTTGAAAGTCGTCAACTATGTTGGAATTTTGTTGGGGTTGAATGCACTGCGCTCGCTTACTTCTGGTAGACATGTTAATTGTTTTTTTCTTGAAAAAAGCAAAAACAATGAACCAAGTAAGCAAAAAAAGCAAAAAAAAAACCGGCATCAAGATGAAAGCAATTGATTTCACATATGATTTTTGTTTTGGAACTTGCTCTCCTACCTTTGGCGAATGTTTTCATTTCATCACCATCCGTCCCGAATTCAACAGATATTAATTGTTAGCGCGTGGAGCTGGGATTAACTATGAGGCCGACGGAGAATGCAATGGTAAACGGCGGCTGTGTCGACGGCGCGCCCATCTCCGCCCTCCCCGCCGTCACCACCCGCCATGGCGCAGAAGGTCTGCCTGTCGACGCTCCCGGAGGAGATACTGCGGCTGGTGCTGGGCCAGTCGAGCGACCTGGACAGCCTCCTGTGCACCATCGCGTCGTGCCGAGCCTTCCATAGCGCCTTCCACTCGTTCCCTGCCCCCCTCATCGCCGGCCTTGTGGAGCGCGAGATTAGTGCCGCAGTGCTGCCCCACGCCATCCAGACACGCCGCGCCCACCAGGCCGGCGCCAGGGCGCGCCAATCGCCCGCCCTGCTGCCCCAGGCCGTCGACCACGTCGTCTGTCCCGGCGATGGCTTCACCTGGACACTCGCCGACGGCATCGCCGCCATCAGGCTCCACACGATCGTCGATGCCCTGGCCGACGTGTGCGGCGTCAATTTCCTGCTGCGCTGGGCATCCCTGACGTCCCGGAAGCCCATGAGACCCATTTCGCAGATCGAAACGGACCGCATCCAGTGCGCCCTGTATCGCTTCGAGACCTTTTGTCACCTCTTTCCGCCGCCCGAGACTATTGTTGGAACAAGCTTCAAGATTGCCCAATTCTCATTCTTGTCCCATTTTGCGCCCTGGGAGAACGAGCAGTTGGCGAGCATCCATGAAGCCCTGTGGCGCATCGTCGCTCCCGGTACGTGCTTCCCCACCGGCCCACGACGTGCCGCCCATTATTAACGTTTGCATCTGCTGCGCTGGCACAGCTTTTAATGACCTAGCTCTCCATGATATTTCGTGGGGAGAGTTCCGCGTCGATTACGTGCAAAACTTGGATGATTTGTTCACCGAACAAATCTTGTCGCGGGGTCTACACGCCATCCATGACATTTTTCGCGCCGCAACTTATGAGCAGCGCGATAGGCTCCTCGGCTGCAACATACCCGTAGCCGCAAGAGAGTTCTTATCTGAGGCTATTCGATCCTTCAACTTCCACCAAATCAAAACCTACGCGCCCGAAAACGACGGCATGCATCGAGCGTCGTCAGTGGGCGAGCCTACAAGCTCCAGCAATGCTGACAAGGGCCCACAGCAAATTTGGTCGTGGTGCCACCAGATGGGCGGCCCTGACGGAATTATCATGGAGGATGAATACAGGGCCATGCGAGCCTGTGGCTATGTGTTTTGGGAGATGAGCAGGTTGAGCCGCAGCGGCTTCCTGGAAGTTGATTGGATGGATGTGGAGATTGAGATGACCGAGGATGTCGTCTCCCTGGCACCTGATCCTGAGGAAAAGGAGCTATCTTGGGCGCAGAGGTCGGCTCTGTATGAGAAGGGAGTCAGGGGGTATTTTGAAGGGGAATTCAGAAGCTGGAAAATGCAGTGAGCTGGGCAGAGGTCCTGCCGCCAGATAAGCTATTGCATCATAAATGCAATAAATTTGTGAAACCTAATTCATTGCAGCCGTTATACAAGGATGATGAAATAACAATTTTCCTTGGTTTGAGCAGGCTTTATTTATTTGTCACCCTCCATTACCGTCTCGGCTAACCATATACATGGTAGTTGGTCAAGGATCCCCTGCTTCGCGTTGGTCATCTGCCGCTGGTGGTCAACCTTCAGCCTGGCCAGAGGTGTGCATCATTTTAGACCGCTTGTGTCGTGATAGGGAAGAATTCAATGAAATATGGTTTTTGAGTCAACAGAAGGCTCGTAAACTGTGTACGAAAAAGATCAATATATCGTAATAATTTTGATACTGTTATACACAAGATACCGCTATACCACTGGCAAAAGTGTAAAGTATCTTACAACAGGCACCAGCGTATATTCCGTATATCTGCAGCGCGACAGCTACATGCGTTCTTCTCTTCAACCGCCGCTCGAGAAGGTCTGGTCTTGGTATTGGTAAATCTTTTACTTTTCTTCGTCGCCATATGCATGGAGAAAATAGCGAACCTACAATATTTAGGAATCTTTTTATTCTATCCATTGAGGGACTTCTTTAAGGCCATTCCAATGACTATGACGATAATATCTTGGAACATTGAGGTATCCCGTTCCTGAACATCTGCCATTATGCCTGTTATTCAAAGACGGGCTTGGGGTGGAATGGTGCTAATATCCATTGACAAGTAGCCAAATTCATTGGTGCGCTCAAATAAATAAAATTCTTCCTCCCTCACGCCACTAACGGACCACTTGGTACAGGCTCGATTTGGTAACCAGAGTTGCCATATTCGTGATAAGCCACGCTCTTGGAACACTCGATTACATTGGGTTAACGTGTTTCAGGGTCGGAAGGCTTGCCTGATACCCGCTCGACATAATCCTAATGTGGATTGTGAATCTAGGCGTGGTTCCTTCGCATTAAGTTGCAAAATTCAATCTCTTCGAGGGTATCCAGATTTTCTCTATCCTGTTCTTCCTCACTTATCTCCTCCAGCTTAGGCATTCCCAGGCTTGCGTCCAGATCGTAGCGGATACCAGGCCCAAAAGGGTTCTTTTCACACCCCTCTCCTGTAAAATCGGATTCGAGATAGTGCCAAATGAGCCAAAGGAAAGCTTTTGCTCGTGATTTGCTCGAAAGATGAGTGTTCATGATGAGATCATGGAACCCTGTTGACTCGGGAAAGTGTAGCTCGGAGATCTCGTGCGGGGTATTACAAATGATGAAAATAAGATTAACTGGGTTTGTACGTGGGACATCCTCCAGCACGATTTTCTCAAGTGCATCTATCTGGCTGTAGCCCTTGTCGTCGACCTCTAGCATAGATTTAATATTCAAGATGTTTTTGAATATATCCACTCTGTTCCCATCCTGGTGTATTTCTATAGAGGGAATTAAATTGTGAGATTGAGTGAAAAGTCGGGAAACTAGAGAAATTCGCAAGCCTGCCTAGCCATAGAATCTATATGCTCACATGCGAAGTTTTCATTCACTCTGCCAATATTGATTAATAAACAAACCATAGCTAGACGCTTGGCAGCTTTTCTATCACCCAGTAACTCGTTACTAAGCATCCTGGTCTTTTTTGTGCTACGAGATATAGTGTCGATGTAGAGATCGGCAAAATTTTGTTTGGTCAAGGTAAGATCATAGGAGTTCGTAAAAATAGCATCCTCATTATCGAAGATAGCCTTGAGAAAGTCGTACTGAATATCCTTTCTCCAAAAAGGCTCTCCATCTTCTTTCTTTAGGGGCTGGATTTTGCTACGAGCCAAGTTGTTGGTAGAGTCGGGCATCGTATCAAGGATATGGAAATCACCATCTGCCATCTGGATGAAATCACTCAACAGCCCCGGAATATAATCAGCATCTTCCATATGGATATCATCCACCTCGAGAATATGACTATCATCGTTATCAGTCTGATTTGATTGCATATCCATTGGCTGATCATCATCTTCAGAGCCAAAATAATCATTTATGGCAAAATATCTCACCAGTGGCTCGACCTCTGCTACAGGGTGCGAAAATGCTAACCTTTTCGGAGCAGCTTCCGATACTTCCCATTGATCGGATTCAGGTAGATGCAATTTCTCGAACCACGAATGGATCATCCACGGTAAAAGGGGCGCCTCTGGCGCTATAGGTTGAGAAGATTGTAATCAGTTCAGATTGTAAGTGCCGTGAGTATTTGGATCTTGATATGTCTCCGCGGGTAGATCTGCCCACGGGAGAGAATGTAGTGCAAAATCGTGCGTATGCTCCAAAACGTGATCAATTAGGATTGGTGCATCTAGGGGTCCGACTGAGTGACAAAGTGGGCATGTATCAATCCCTATGATATTTGTGGCTGGCCATAGATGCACTGTTTTCAGAAGATCCTCTGGAAACTCTTCTCCATGGTTTTGACTCACGTGTCGAGCCAATTTCTCAGGACTGGAAAAAACATCATCGCTCGAAGTATCGCATAATTGACATTTCCATATCTTTGAGTGATGAGTCTTGATATGGTCCTCCCATTCCGCACGGGTTCGATACAAGACGTATGGCGACGGACAGTCCTCAGCGATGCAGGTGTAAGGACAAATATCCCCCAATAAATGCTTCCTCAGCCACTCGAGAAATTAGTCCTGAGGCTAAACAAATGAACTGGTTTGCGGCTTACCTCCACGAAGTGTTATGCTCTAGCATGTAGGATGGAATCGCCTCACAGCAGCATGGACATTTTATCGTTTTTTGTCCCTCAGACATATCTTGACGCTCATTTTCGGTTGACAAATGGCAAGGCTTGGAAAGCTTGGGATACCCAACAGAACTTATGATGGAAGTGATTTGGGTTTTAGGCGCTGGCGCAACCCGCAATTCTTTCCCCTTAAACGCGCCCTCTGGGATGGATGCTGATGTCACAGAAAATGTTAGAGTATGGTGATCTTTATTTGGGGCGGACTCCGCAGACTTTGCAGGGCCGAGTTCCATATTTTGTTTTGGAATTGTCACTGGTGATTTCTCTGCGTCCTCAGGATGTGGACTGGTTGCTTCTACTCGTGCCTCCCCTTTTAGAGCACTTCGATATCGTTGTGCAAGCTTCTTGGAGTGCTTTTGGGCGTAAAGAAAGCGATTTCTCCTTTGTAAATTGGCTGTGACGAGTCGATGTTGGAGTGGTGTGAGTTCACGGTCAAGATCACTCTGCCACCATAGAGGTGTTGTCGCGTGATCCGGTAGAAAATCCTCTCCAGGTAATGTCGGTCGGAGACGCACTATGCATTCAAAATGAGTTCTGAGATCACTCATTGTTGTTGGGTCAAAATCCCTGTCTGCTTGATGGAGTCTAGACTTTCGGCCAGTCTGACGGATTGAGATGGCGATGGAGGCAAGATTATCAATGGCAATATTGACATCTCTTTTTGCAATTTGCAAAGGCTCCCCCTCATTGACATCAAGACAAACTTCTAAATAGCTTTTTAACCTGCGTAATAGAGTTTTAGTTAAAGTCAACTCTCGGGGCCTGGATTCAAATGTGGCATCAAGAGATGCCTTCTCCCTGGCCATGGCCCCAACTCCATCAACCCAAACATTGAAATCTGCTCGTCGGTTTTCCGCCCATTGGTTGGATGTGAGGGACATATCTCCGAGGCATTTGTCGAATAGATGGAGACACTGGCTTGCCAGGTCTGAGGCAGACATCTTGGTTGAATGCATGGCTGACACTGGTTCTAATGAAGCAGCTTTGTGCGCAGAAACCGAAGCGAGCCATGAAAAGAGAATCGCTGGCACGAAAGGAAGTGAGGGGAACATTCCTTTGGAGGGTTGATAGATGAAAACGCAGTAGCCCAAAGGGGAAACATCGCTTAATGGGTTGCACAAGCTTTTAGATTTTGACTTGGCCCATCCACCTGATTCAAAGCGGGAACTTTCCTGGCCGAATCAAACAATTCAGGTCCCCTTGGTAGACACTTGACGATGGACGACAACGACATAGCGGATTGTCTCGAGGTTTGTGCCTGGAGGATAAGCGACGTGCTGGGGAGAGTCACTAGGTGCCCGCACATATCTCGCAGACATGTGGCAAGGAACGACAACCAATTATGCGGTCCCTGTGCTGGTCTCCAAACTCAGCTGGGTTTGATCTCAATTCAATTAGATTCAAGTCCTGGTGCCTGCTATTACCCAGAAACCCAACGCGACGCCTATGATTTGTTGAAAATCCTTGAGGAGATGTGCTCAGTAAGCTAACCCCCCCCATTGCACAACTGAACAGATGAAGCGCATTTGCTTATCGACTACAACTAGTGGCAGCGAACAGGTTACCCCGGAAAATTTCCACAGGGCATGCGGTATTTTGAGAACCTGCGCGATTGGGTGGAAGATGAAAAAAATGACAATACGCTTCAAAAAAGCGTTTGGGCTTATTTGAGACAACCGTATATACTCAAAGGGCTGACTTCAAGATGCGAAAGATTATTGAAAAACGTCAAGTTCATGACAAAGAGGAATGTATACCAATATTGGAGCCCGAGGATCACTCAGTTACCCAGAAGAAATTATTCTCGGCACTGAGCCAATACACTCGGTGCCATTCTTGCGCTGTATATAAAAATACTGGCCTGACTACATCCTGGCACACGACCCGGTTGGCACTTATGGATCCACCGAAGAGCAACAGCGACATGGTTCAGTTTGATGTCATTACGTCATCGACTGTTGACGGATCATGGCAAGACCTTTGCATAAACATATCGAAGTAAGGATACGCAGAGCTTTAATAATCAGAGACCCTTGCTAAATAGTAATCTCAGATCAGCTGGTCAACGCGTGGCATTGCGGTGAGCGATGACGAGTCACCCGAAAGCATGGACAAGTTCGACGCCAGAAATAATAACCAAATAGGCAACTTCTGTCAGATATTCGAAGAGGACTACAGATGCCGCATCTCTTTGCAGCTTGAGGACGGAATACTATTTCGCCTTGGTGTTGATGTTCTCAAGCACCGAGCATCCCACGGCAGAGGTGTTTCCTTGAAGCAGGTTTTGGACCAATATGTTCTCACTGTGAGAGAAAAGCTCGCCTTGTCCTACGCTATAGCCCTGGCATTTTGACAGTTTTATAATTCTCGGCTCATGTACCAAGCCTGGAGCAGCAGTAACATCTGGTTCATGCCGGAGCCGGATCTGCGCGATCGCTCAGAACAACTTCCCTTGAGGGTCTCTATATCATTTGACCCAGAAGCGGCCGAATGCGAAATTGATGCATCGGAGTATATTGATTCCAAATCTCTGGTGCATCGGTGCCCCCGTATTCAATCATTAGCTATTCTACTCCTCGAGATCGGATTAGGAGAATCGTTTGTGTGTCAAGACTCTGAGCATTATATACGGAGGCTAAATTATCGCTACTCGATAGCTTCTCAGTACTTGGAGGACCTGAAATCAGCTACCTCGGATAACTTTACGCACAAGTTCGTTTTTTGCGACGCCGTGGAAGAGTGTCTAAAATTTAACGTTCTCATGGGCAAGGGGAACACAGAGTATTGTGAATCTCATATGATGCGGAGGGATTCGCTGCATCAAAGAGTGGTGGCCCCATTAGGATCCCTCCATAGGTCGTTTCGCGGTATTGGTGATAAAATGAGCTACCTCTCAGTCAAAATATCGGATAGCAAGCTACCTAAACACGCGGGGGCAGTTTCAGTAATACCAACTACGCTCGAAAGGGAGAGGGCGGTACCTACAAGTCCTTCGGAGTTTGAAATTGTAATAATATGCGCCCTTACAATCGAGGCAAATGCTATGGTCGCTCTCTTCGATGACATCTGGGACGACGATGGGGTTGGTTGTGATAGAACGGCTGGAGATCCGAATTCATATTCCACCGGCTCCATCAGCCTTCATAATGTCGTCTTGGCATATATGCCAAACATGGGAAAAGGAAACGCCGCATCCGTTGCTGCGAATTGCCGCCGGAGTTTCCCCAACATCAGACTCGCTATTGTTGTTGGTGTTTGCGGCGCAGTGCCCTTTGCACCAGGAAATGACGACGAGGTCGTCTTGGGCGATGTAATTGTGAGTGATGGAATCGTCCAGTATGACCTTGGAAGGCAGCTACCTGGGGGATTTGAGAGAAGGAATATGCCCATGGACTCCCTGGGAGGGCCTAATATGGAGATCAGTGCTTTGCTTGCAAAACTCAAGAGTTTCCACAATCGCAAGGCTCTGAGACATAAGCTGGCCGAGTATCTTGGTAAGCTTCAGAAAGAGGCTTATCTGAAGGCAGAATACCCCGGTATTGAAAAGGACTTCCTTTTCGACGCATCATATCGGCATATTAGCGCCGAAGAGACGTGGATGTCGTGGCACATTGGTATCACGACTTCGACTGTCTGACGGCATGCCACAACCTACCATTCACTTTGGTCCCATTGCATCAGGAGATAAAGTAATGAAGTCTGGGGAAGAGCGCGACAACATCTCAAAACAGGAAGGCATTCTAGCGTTTGAAATGGAGGGCGCCGGAGTCTGCAGAACATTTCCATGCATTGTCATCAAGGGCGCTTGCGACTATGCTGATAGTCACAAGACCAAGGTCTGGCAATTTTACGCGGCAGCAACGGCAGCTGCATGCACAAAGGCGGTTCTGAGTTACTGGGCACCTCTGAAAGGGAGGACTATTTGAGCGAAATTGGGGTAGGGTTTCTCGAAGGAGGCTGGTTGATGTTGTCACTCCAAAAATCAAGATACCAAGTCAAATGTATTCTTAGGCCACGAATTAATTGAAATAATTGATTTCTTATAGATTTATCCATGTGGGTTCATTCCCGGGGTTTTATGACACAGCTAAGGTCACGGTAGCAGCGGCTGCTAGGGGTCTTTCTGGTGTTGCAATATTCGTTGTTCTATGTAACCAAACTAGGAAAGAGGGGCTGCGATGTGGCATCGCCAGAAAATCACGTGCATAGATTATATAAGCCTCTGCCGGCCTCAGGCCGGCAAAGGTGTAATCCCTTCAATTCGAACACAACGTTCCAACAATCCATAATACATATTTTAGAATTATGATGTTTATTTCTATTAGGAACGATTTCGAGAACCGATTCTATCTTTGCGATAGATTTACTGCCATTTGAGAGATTCTTCTATATTTGAAATATCCTCGGTCGTTTAAGTTTTTGCTTTGACTAGGTCCTTGGAATTTTTAACCGACCTTTGCTTCTATACCCTTGTTATGGCATACTTGAGCAAGTTCACCACTGCTCATTGGCATCAAAATCTCGAGTATTTTACTTCAGAAATCTATATTTTCGGCTAACTATATGCCGCAGACTTGATACATGATTTTCTCTTTGTCTCAATCGAGTTAATTGAACGTGCCTACTTCCCAATGTTGGGCTCCGATAGCATCACATTAATGCTATGCAGACTTTATAGAGCTTTGTCTTGTTAAACTTGGGCAACTTCTCCCCGAAAGGTAGTATGGCCGAGTGGTTAAGGCGTCAGTTTTAAGAAATTATCACTGATCTCGAAAGAGTCGTTGGTTCGAACCCTGCTGCTACCAATTCCGTTAACTTTTTGCTCTTACCCTTTTCATTCTTTTTGCTGACCAAGAAAAGCTTAACACACATTTTGCAAACCTTGAAGGAAATATCAGGAGAAACGCGTTCTGGATGATTGGCGTGAGATTAGCAGAGGACCAATGAGGTCATCACACTTCCTAGTCAGGCCACACACGCCCTTTCTATTGTCGTCAAGTTTTCAGGTTAGGAGTCTGTCTGCGTGATTTAATGATCTCTGTTTGATTAAACACGCTGAAATTATGTTCAACATAAGCCTAAATAAATAACAAGCACCAAAGCTTCTCTACAATTCATGTCACAGTCTTTGCATAACTTGCTGAATGAATAGAGCGTCAACGGTCCTGACCACTTTTGGCATACTCTATTTTCAGACAGCTACACCCCATTGCAGCTTTTATCTGTTCTTGGCTGCGTTCCAGAACCCCGTGCGGATACAACAAGGTTGAACCTAGAGATGGTCTTCACGTAGACTTGCAGTAGATGATCAATGGCCTTATTCCTCCTGGTGATGGGGGCGCAAAGGTCCTGAAACGAGCTTGACGCGTCTTGCAAAAGGTGGCCTCAAGCGTGGCTAAATTTAAATAAGTCTATTGCAAGTTTGAAGTATTACAGAACTCTACCAAGAAAATGATGGTTGGAGGTGGTGTAACAGGTGAAGTTCAAGTGGCACTCATAGTGAAAGTTATGGCTGGAACGTGGGCCAACAGCAATATAATGGGCAAGACGCCGGTACTGGAATATCGGAATCTCATTGAGATGGTGTGGATTCACATTGCCATGACCAACGTGTTCGGTGCCACAATGGAAATAGGAGCCCCCACATTGATTATCAATTGAACTAGGACTGTCCGAGAGTGAATGATGAATTCTAGTCTATTTTGTGCGGAATAGATCCGTGGGTGGAGTTAAGCTGACGGCGCACACCATTTCACACTTGTGTTGTCTGATTGACTGGAGCGACAGAAATCTATTGTCAGATATCTGCAGTGTCCCGCGGTTCTGCATGCTATTCGAAATGTGCATTGGTGTCAAAACTACTGCTGTGGGTTCCTAATCCCTGTTCCTTGAAGAGCTCTTGATCCACATGGAGGGGATTCTCTCGCCAAACTAACCGTTGAGCCGGACAGACGCTCAGCAGCTGATAAGGGTCCATACATTAGCTGGTGGCTACTGGTTCGGGGTTCGAAAAAAACGGGTCTCGCGCCCTCGTGGGAAGCAGCTGAAAATATGGCGTAGCTCGCACGCACCATGTGATGTCCTTAGTCTTGCCGAGTCGGCCGACTCTGCCTATGAAGCGCCGGGAATAGCAATTATCCACTTCTAATGCAAAGCGATTCCATAGTCATGAATCTCTGCGACATGGGTGTTCGTTTAACGAACAACACCCTGAAGCAACGAGTCAAAAGTATAGCAAAATACATACAGCCAATATATTTACAAGTCATAAGTAATCGCGTGGGCCTCAAGAACTGGATGTTCACAACGATACTTTTTGAGACTTGCTCCCTGGGGATGCTATGATATTATGGAAGCTTGTTATACAAATGGCAGCCCGTCAGCGGGCATCTCTTCGGGAAGGTCACAACAAAGTCGTGTTGCCCCAGTCCACTGCATGTGAAGTCACAAACTAGTTGCATCAGAGGCAAGCGATTACGACAAGTCACAATAACGGCAAAGACCCTTGCTCAGATTATAGGTCTAGATGAAGAAACTAACCCGATTTCAAACCGGCCATCCGAATATGGTATTCCAGTAGTACAGCATGCGCATCCTTTTATGATGCGGTCGATTGCGCGAAAGGAGCTACGGCGTGTCTCGACATTAACCAATGCTTTCAAAACAAGTGTAAAGTTGGCAAGGTATACTAAATCATGGATCTTGATGTCTCAGGCCATTTATGCCTTCTTATCTGCTCATTATTCTGTCCAAAGTCAACCATAGCAGCACGCTCACGCTCCACTTTCCCACACCCATGCAAGAACCTCACATAGCATAATCTGATTGCTGAATTGTTTTCCTTCATAAATGGCTAAACAAAGCAGTGCTGTACCCCCGATCGCTATTGTTGGCATCGGGTTAAAGCTTCCTGGAGGTATAACTACTCCTGATGACTTCTGGCAAGTTCTTCTTGATAAACAAGACACAAGGAGTCGAGTTCCCTCCAACCGCTATAACATCGATGCCTTCTACGATGGCGGTAAGCCAGGAAGCCAGTTTGTTTCTTCTGATCACGGCTATTTTCTCGAGGATGTGGGTCTTGACCGATTTGACGGTTCATTCTTTTCCATGAGCCGTTCCGAGGTAGAGCAACTTGACCCACAACAGCGACTGTTATTAGAAGTTGTGTGGGAGTGTATGGAGAGAGCTGGTCAAGTGAACTGGAGGGGCACAAAAATAGGGTGCTATGTGGGCTCGTTTGGTGAGGATTGGCAATTTTCAAACACCATGGACATGTTCACCTCCGGTTCCATGATAGGATGGCAAGATTTTGCTCTTTCAAATCGACTGTCATACGAATATGACTTACACGGGCCTAGGTATGGTTGATTTATCCTAAAGCTATAATTAGCATTGGCTGATGTCTCGCCCAACATAGTATGACCATACGGACAGCGTGTTCTTCATCAATGATGGCTCTGCACGAAGCCTGCCAAGGACTTTACAGCGGCGAATGTTCTGGAGCGATTGTTGCCGGCGCAAACCTTATCATGAGCCCTGCCATGACAGTTTCAATGACCAACCAGGGCGTTCTATCTCCAGAGGGCCGCTGCAAGACCTTTGATGCGAGCGCAGACGGCTATGCCAGAGCAGAGGCCGTCAATGCCATCTACATCAAACTTCTTGACGATGCCATTCGCGATAATGACCCAATTAGGGCTGTCATTCGCTCTACTGCGATCAACTCTGATGGCAAAACACCAGGTATCACCGTACCAAATGCTTCGAGTCATGAGAAGATCATTCGCCGGGCATATCAGGCAGCCGGTATTGCCGATTTGTCACAAACCGCGTTTTTTGAGTGCCATGGCACCGGAACACGAGTTGGAGATCGTACCGAAACAACTGCCGTCGCTAACGTGTTTGGAGAGAAGGAGCTATATATTGGATCGGTTAGTTAAAGACGGTCAGTTGATGAAGATGATGACGTTAACCAGTTGCAGGTAAAACCGAACCTTGGCCACGCTGAAGCCGCTTCTGGTTTAAACAGCATCATCAAAGCTATTCTCACATTAGAACATGGCACAATACCGCCCAATATCAACTTTAAACAGCCCAATCCAGAAAGTGAGTGTCTGGTTCACCTTGAAAGTGATACCTTTGATTAACTAACATATCAGTCCCGTTTGAGCGAGGAATGTTGAGAGTCCCAATGGAGCCGACACCTTGGCCTGAAGGTCGCGAAGCTCGAGTCAGCGTCAACTCGTTTGGGATTGGTGGAAGTAATGCCCATGTAAGTGGACTAAGATTATTTCCTGGTGGCCATAAATTAACCAATAACTTGTAGGTCATCTTGGAGTCACCAGCTTTGTTTTCAGCCAAGCCCGATGATCAAGTCGGAAAATTAGCGAATGGTAATGGAGTAAATGGCCACAACGAAGCATGGCCTGCCTTGATTCCTATATCGGCAAACAATTCAGATTCTTTGCATGCAAAGGAGGAGCATATCAACAAGTACTTTCAGAACAATCCTACATCCCTTTTGGATCTTGCACATACATTGAGTTGTCGCAGAGAGCACATGACACACAGGTCATTTTGCATTGCCGATCACGGTGATGTCTCCCTCCAAATGGAAGAATCCCGACGGGCATTTGCCTCCCCTATAGACATCGTTTTCGTCTTTACTGGACAAGGAGCTCAGTGGAGTCACATGGGAAAAGACCTCATAGAGAGTTGCCACTCTTTTCGTGATGACATCTGTGCTTTGGATGGGATTTTGCAAGAGATTGAGAACCCACCCAATTGGAGGATTACAGGTATATTTTTTCTCTCCACCAGTGCTCATTCACCCGATTTATTCTGACCCAAAACCTAACGCTATAGATATCCTCTGCTCTGATGAGAACGATCTTGTCAAGGATGCCGAATATTCTCAACCGCTTTGCACTGCAATTCAAATCGGACTGGTAAACTTCCTCAGGAGGTGTGGTGTAACACCCAGCGCTGTAGTAGGCCATTCGAGTGGCGAGATCGCGAGCGCCTATGCCGCGGGCGCCATTACTGCACGCGAGGCTATTCTCGTCAGCTATTATCGTGGCCTGGTGGCCAGCAAAGTCTCTCGGGAGGGTGCGATGGCCGCCATCGGTCTTGGCGAAACAGCTGTTTGGGAATATCTGCCGGATGGTGTAACGATCGCATGTGTCAATAGTCCAAAGAGTGTCACTATATCCGGTGATACAAATGCTGTTGAAAAAGCACTGGAGTCGATCAAAAAAGCAGATGCATCGGTCTTCGCGCGGAAATTACAGGTTGATACCGCGTATCATTCAAGTAAGGGTCGTTTATTTCTGTACATTTCGCAATATTTGCTAATGGTATTAAAGGTCATATGAGCGAAATCGGAGAGAAGTATGAAGCATCATTGAAACAGGATCTGCACGGGAGCACAAGCACCGTTCCATTTTACTCCAGCGTCAGCGGCCATCTTAAAGCTGATAAAGCTTTACTGGGACCGGCCTACTGGAGAAGCAACCTAGAATCGCCTGTCCTTTTCAACAATGCTTTAGGCTCCATTCTTGGGGACTTTGGTCAAAAGGACCTCATCTTCCTTGAAGTTGGACCACATGCAGCTCTGAAAGGCCCTCTTAACCAGATTTTCATGGAGCACAGCAAAAAACCACCCATATACGTGCCCACTCTTCTTAGGAATTCCAGTGGCGTCAAATCTCTCCTGAGGGCACTTGGCCAACTTTACACCTATGGTCACCCTATTGACTTCTCTTTCATAAATCCCCCGGCTAAAATCCTGGTCGATCTTCCTAACTATCCATGGGATCACCGGGTTGAGTTCTGGAAAGAAAGCCGCCTCTCGAAGGAGTGGAGGCACATGAAACACCGCCACCATGAGTTGCTAGGGTCACGTTTCCATGGGGTTAATGATTCCGAACCCATTTGGAGAAACGTTTTGGATATCACCCATGTGCCTTGGCTTAGAGATCATGTGGTTCAAGACGACATCATATTTCCGGCGGCTGGATATGTGGCAATGATGGGTGAGGCCATAAGACAGGTGGCTGGGTCTGAGGCGTATAAGATTAAAGGCTTGTTTATTAAGTCAGGCCTGGCATTGAAGGAGTCTGCTTCTGTTGAGATTTTAACCTCCATGAGGCCATCAAGATTAACTGACACGGCAACCTCATCCTGGTACGAATTTTCGATCTCATCATTCAACGGATCTTCGTGGACTCAACATTGCACTGGTCTCGGGAAATCAGCGGATATAGCTTCGACCTATGACAGTGGCCTGAAATTGCTTCCACGCAAAGTTTCATCATCCTTTTGGTATAAGCGGCTCGATCGTTGGGGTTTGAAGTACGGCCCGCTTTTCCAGGGTTTGGAACATATCGCCGCCAGCACGGATGAATTGACAGCAAACGCAGCAATCCAAAACCAAATCATTGAGCAGGGATCCTATTATCCAGTTCATCCGATCACACTTGATCTTTGCTTTCAACTATTTACCGTCTCCATGACCACCGGTCTCGCACGTAGGCTGAAGAAACTTCAAGTTCCTTCCTCCATTGGCCTTATAGAGGTGAGACCTGCCGGAAAGCAACGGCTAAATGCCCAGATGAGCGTTTCTGTCGCCATGAATGGATCTATGCGTGCCGATGGTATTGTTCTTGGAGAGGACAAGGAGATTATTGTTGCTCTAGAGGAAACAAAAATGGCCAGTTTCCCCACCAACAAAGACCTATCGACTGACGCGAATCCACTTCCGTCTCAATTACTTTGGCGCCCTGATATTAATTTTGCCAATCTAGGAAGCCTCGTTTGTCCCAACAAGGGGTTTCGAAAATCGTACATGCTTGCCGAGAAGGCCTGTGCACTCTATTTATTGAGGACTCTCAATGGCATCGCAGCGATGAGCTCTATCCCCGACACAATGCCAGAGCATCTGATCAAATTTTCTGCTTGGCTCCGTGAGGAAAAGCAGCGGATGGTTTCTGGGGATTGGGGAGTTCTATGTCCCGAAGCACAAGGATATGCCGCCCTCGGTCCTGATGCAATCAATGCTCTGTGCAATACCCTATCAAAAGAGGCAGGGCATTTGGACCATGAGGACTGGCAAATTGTGGCACGGGGCCTCAGCATGCTCACGGAAAGTCAGAATATTCAAGACATACTCAAAGGCGATCAAAATGCCTTGGAAATACTTGTCAAAACCGACACTTTGACGGCTTTTTATAACTTTAACCGCGGCAGGACGCAGTGTGGGGAATTCTTTTCTCTTTTTGCACATGCCTGTCCGGAATTGAAAATATTGGAAATCGGAGCAGGAACTGGCTCCATGACACAAGATGTGCTGGATGCACTCACGTTGAATGACGGCACAACATTGTATTCTCAATACAAGTTTACCGACATTTCTTCGGGATTTTTTCCCGCTGCCCAGGCACGATTCAAAAAGTACTCTAGCATAAACTATGAGGTATTGGACATCTCAAAAGACCCAGGAGAACAAGGGTTTAAACCGGATCACTATGATTTGATCATCGCATCCAATGTCCTTCATGCTACGCCGTCACTTCACAAGACTCTAACCAATGTGCGGGCGCTATTACGTCCTGGGGGCCGTTTGTTCCTTCAAGAAGTCGTTCGCCCGCTTGGAACTCACATGACAAGCTTCATTATGGGTTTCTTGCCTGGTTGGTGGCTTGGCCAAGAAGACGGTCGTACGGAAGGCCCACTTGTGTCTGTGGAGAGGTGGAACGAGGAATTGCTAGCTGCCGGATTCTCGGGTACGGATGCGGCTGTTCTTGACGACGATTTCCCTTATCAGTTAAACGCCAACATTGTATCAACGGCGGTGATAGAGAAGATTTCCTCCAAGCAGGTCACGATTTTGTACAACAAAACCAAGATGGGCTTCGCTTCTGATCTATCTCAGCAACTAGAGTCGCAAGGATTCCAAGTTGATTGGCTGGACTGGACCAACGACAAACGCATTCCAGATCATGACATAATATCTGTGGTCGAATTAGAAGATCCTTACTTTCAGGATATCCAGGATTTAGACTTTGATGCATTTATGGATTATGTACAAAGGCTAAGAGGTGGTATGTTGTGGCTTACCAGATCAGCACAGATCCAATCAGTCAACCCAGAGTACGGGCTGACAATTGGCTTGGCCCGTACGATACGATCGGAGCTATTGCTTGATTTCTCAACAGTAGAGCTTCAAACACTGGATAAAGAAACAATGCACTCCGTTGCAAACTTGGCCACCGAATTTATCAATCGTCCTCGACACCAAAGCTTGCAGTTTGAGCCCGAGTTTGCAATCCACGACGGCAGTGTTCACATTGGCCGTTACTACCCAACAAGCTTGGATGAGATGCCACTCAATTCTGAAAATAATTGCCAGAAATATCTAGCTGTGCAGCAGCCCGGGCTTATTGACTCACTGCAATGGTTACAGCGTGTACCGAAGCCAATTGAAGAACACGAGGTTGAAGTAGAAGTTCGGTGTGCAGCGTTAAGCTTCCGGGTATATTTCTGATGGTAACTCTTTGGGATAAACGATACGCTAACAGATCACAGGATATCCTCAATGCTATGGGGATTATTCCAGAAAGGTCCGACATGATCGGGACAGAAGCCGCTGGTATTGTTACAAGAGTAGGATCAATGGTTGAACACCTAAAACCCGGAGACAGAGTCATCACAGTGGGCCCTGGTTGTCTCGCAAGCCATGTTATCAGTTCCAGTCAGACGGTTTGCGCTATGCCTGCAGATATGTCGTTTGAAGACGCAGCCAATTACCCCATCATATTCCCCACTGTCATCCATTCAATCATCAATGTCGGACGGTTGAGGAAAGGAGAGGTAAGGCAATTCCCCAGATGGAGTTTGTTACACGCAGCTAAATCGGAGTCATTTTAGTCCATATTGATCCACTCCGCAGCTGGAGGTGTTGGTCTGGCTGCGTTGCAGATCTGTAAGATGCTCGAAGCGGAGGTATGTTTCTGGCCGGACCCGCGAACATCCGACCGCAACTAATTGGTTACTTTTCACCAGGTCTACGTGACTGTCGGAAGCGAAGAGAAGAAATTGTACTTGATGGAGCACTGTGGCATCCCTTCAGACCGAATCTTTTATTCTCGAGATGACTCTTTCCTAAAGGATATCATGTCAGCTACAAATGGTCGAGGTGTTGACATGGTTCTCAACTCGCTCTCCGGAGATCTCCTTCACGCCTCGTGGAGATGCGTTGCAGAATTTGGTAGGATGATGGAAATCGGTAAGCGTGATTTTATTGGGCGAGGAAACCTGGCTCTTGATCCCTTTGAGGCAAACAGGGCCTTCTTTGGAATCGAATTGATGCGAATAATTCGAAACCGTCCCGAAGAAATGGAAAGGTAGGTCGTTCTGCCAGTCATTGATTGAGGATGCATAAGTACAGATTGATAACCGACAAAACAGGTTGCTAAACCAGGGCATGGAATACTTTAAGCAAGGTCTAATCCAGCCAATTCAAGCTGTGAAGTGCTTCCCGGCAGAAAAGATAACGGAAGCGTTTCATTACATGCAAATGGGTCAACATATTGGAAAGATCGTCATCACTTTCCCTGAAGATCCGACTCATATCTCTTCCTCTCCCAGCCAGCGCTCTTCTACATTCTCCGACACAGCTACGTACTTGTTCGCTGGCGGAATGCGAGGCCTTGGAAAGGCGATTGCAACTTGGATGGTTGAGAATGGCGCCCGAAACTTTGTCTTCTTCTCTCGCTCGTGCGGTAAATATCCCGAGGACCAGACTTTTCTTGATGAGCTTGTGGCACAGGGTTGCAGGGCGTTTGCTATCGCAGGAAGCGTCACTGAACCTGCAGATGTCAAGAGGGCCATTGATGCGGCGCCATCGTCAATCGCTGGTGTCTTCCAACTTTCGATGGTGTTAAAGGTAAGACCTTCAGTCTTGGGTTGTACAGCGATTTCGCAGCTTTTCTAACCAGGGTATTAGGACATGTCACTGCAGCAGATGACTCATGACGACTGGACTTCTGTCCAAGAACCAAAGGTCAAGGGAACATGGAATCTCCACGAGGCACTCACCGGGCTTAACTTGGACTTTTTTGTCCTTTTCAGTTCTGAGGCGGCGGTTTATGGACAGCCTGGCCAGGCCCCGTACTCATCAGCAAACACATTCCTGGCTTCTTTCGTCCAGTATCGGCACAGCTTGGGTCTGCCCTGCTCGGTGATAGATGTTGGTGCGATGGATGGAGTGGGCTACATCAGTCAAAATCCTGCCATACACCAGACCCTTCACGATTTGGGCGTGCCCTTCGTACAGGAAGCAGGTCTCATCCAGGCAATTCAATTTGCCGTCAGCAGGTCAGGCTTTCCGAATAATGAGCCAATGTCCCGCCAGGTGTACAAGCCCCAGGGGCATATAACAACTGGCTTGGGAGGTTCCGAATCTCTAGATCTATCCCGGTGTATCTGGAAGCGAGACGTTCGGCTAGGGTTTTTGCTCCCACAAGAAACCACCGAGGCTGCGGATACTAGCTTGGATGATGGTGGCTTGAGTGCGCTTCTCAAATCGGCCAATTCGAATCCCCAAATCTTAAAGGATGAGTCGAGTCTTGTGCTCTTGACCACAGTGATTGGACGCACTCTTTGCCGATTAGCACTGTATCCTGAATCTGACTTGGACGTGACCAAGCCGCTCAGTTTGTTGGGTATTGATTCATTAGTCAGCATCGAGATCCGAAATTGGTGGCGTCGGACGTTAGGAGTTGATATTAGCGTCCTTGACATTGTCAACGGTGGCACTGTCGAGGGATTGGGCAAGAAGGCAATCCAGGGCCTGCAAGACAAGTTTTTCCAGCCAGTCGGCATTGTCACGGACACAACAGCGAAAAAATGATGATTCTCCAGTTGCCGAACTCACAACTGAAGGGTAAATTCTTGAGGCAGGCGGACAGTTTTTGGGTTCAGGGTAAAGGCCCGTGAGTGACGGTAGTGTCGGAGTTTTGTCCTGTCGCTGCACCATGCCATAGTTTTATCCACACTTGTTCGCTACTGATGGTCTACTCATCACATCCACACGTTGGAATTTAATAATTCCCGGGTTACTATTGGGTTTTTTTTATTAATTGAGGACCTTTATTTTTGAAAGATTCTTGTAAAGTGGTATCTAGTAACGACCGTCCCATAAGGAAAATGAACATGATAAAAAGAAATATTACACAATGACATGAAGGCCAAACTACGACTTGTTGGGCTGTGTCAGTAACCTCTCGACAGCAGGGTCCTGCTCCATCTCCTGCCACAGACGGTGCTCCCAGTCAGAGAAGCCCTCGCGCACGCCCCCGCCCCTTCTGGACTTGCTTCCCTGAGGCAAGCACTTGCCAATAACTGATCTGAACATGGGGTTCTGCTGGAAAGCCCGAATGGCGGATTCGACAATGACCAGAAGCCCAAGCGACCAGATGACAGACAGCCACCAGCTGGCGTCACTGCCGAAGCCACCAACGAAGCCCTTTCTGGCAGCGTAGTGGCTGATGTCGGCGTTGGACACCATGGCGGTGACAATCTCGTAGATGAAGAGGCCCAGAATACTGAGAATGACGCACCAGAATACGATGGAGGTCTTGTGGTGCATATCGAGGATCCTAGAGTTGATTTGTTAGGCACGATCAAAAAGAAGCGTGTTGTAATGGGAAAACTTACATGATCTTGTAGTTGATCCAAATGATGCACACCAGGAAGCTGATGGAAGACTGGGCGAACAGGCCGTTGTCCTCGACGGTTTCGGCGCCAGAATAAGAGGCCCAGGGGGCGAAGAAGGTAACAGCGCCAGTGACAAGGGAGTTGATGACCCAGATGAGCAAGGTCTTCGAGTTCAATCCCTCGCCTCGCTGGCCGTAGGCGTACAGCTCAGGAATGGCCGCGAGCGTCTTGGTGCTGAGAACCTGCTCATACGAACCAATGACGATCATGGTTGCGGCGGTGAAGAAGCTGATAAACATGAGACTGGTGGGGTGGTACAAGCTGGTGCCGGTGGCTCCGACCTTGATCTGGTAGAAGGCCTGGGGCGTGTAGGTGTACATTTCCCTCCAGAAGGTGGTCAGGATGAACATGGTGACTCGGTGGTAGTTGTAGTGGCCGTGGACAAGCAACAGGCGGGAGAGGTAGCGGAACTGGCCAATGCTAAAGTCGGCCACGCGAGCGGCCTGCTGGCCTTCGCGTCCGGCGATGCCAACACCGACAGTGGCCGTCAGGATCATGGACACATCGTTGGCGCCGTCGCCGATGGCAAGAGTAAGCGGCTTCCTCTCTCCGCGGATCTGGTCCCAGAACGACTTCTTGGCATCGGGGTTGGGTCCGTCGTGGACCATGGACACGAGCAGGGCCTTCTGGGCGGGAGAGGCTCGGCAGCAGATGACGGAATCAACCAGGGGGACGAGCTGGCAGAACAGCTTAATCAGGTGGACGGCGTAAGGATCTTGGATAGCAGACAGCGTGTGTCCGTCAACGACGACGACGGTGTGGGTAGGGTTTCCACCGGAGAAGTGAACCTTGTCGATGACATTCTTGACTTGCTGCTCCAAATCACCGACAGTGACATCCAAAACAAAGACTGACGAGGTCGGGGTGCAAATTCGAGCAGAGTGAGCAATGTTGATGGCAGTCTGTCGCTTGTCTCCGGTGAGCATGAAGATCTTGATGTTGGCGCGGCGCAGGTCCTCGATGGTCTCGGGAACACCATCTTGGAGCTTGTCCTCGACGGCAGAGGCACCAATGAGGCTAAAGTCCTTCTCAATCTGCTCGCTGGCTTCCTCGATGCGCTTCTGGCGGTCGGTCAAGCTGGTCTCGGCCTCGCGGAAAATCCTCTTCCAGCTCAGGTACTCGTCCTCGGACAGGAACCTGTCGGCGTAGATGAGGGTTCGCAGACCCTCGGCGGCGTAGTTGTCCACGTGCTCAAAGCACTTGCGGATCGTGTCCTCTTCGGAAATGTTGTCGACGTTGTCGAGAAACTCGTCGGAGCGGTCATGGATCTTGGATGTGCGATTGAAATTTCGGTTCTCCTGCAGCAAAATGGCCTGATCGCCACGGCCGTCCCCTTCAGCAAAGTCCCTCTCGCAGCTTTCGTCACTCATGGCACTCACCTGGTTGCTCAGCTCACCATCCATGTGTCCGGCGTCAGACTGCCAGGGGTGCTGGTTCATCTGGCCGTTGGTGATGCCCTGTTGAAGCTTCAGTTCCTTGGGAGCGTCTGCGAGACGAGGCAGAATGATGCTGTCGGCACCCTTGCAGATGAGCCAGATTCTGCCGTCTGGGCACTTCAGAACGACGGACATTCTCTTGCGGTCACTGCTGAACTGGATGACGTCCATAATCTGGAACACCTGGCGCTGTTCGTCTTGACGGAGATGGGGAAGCACAATAGTAACGAACTGCGACGAACGGTCTGTCACGATGAAACCCATCTGCATAGCAGCGCGAACAAGGGCGACTTCATCGGGGGAGGAGCCCTCGTAAATATACTCACCGCTCTCATTACCGGTAGGAAGACACGTGTGACAGAGAGCCAAGGCCATGATATAACGAGTAGCACGCGTAGAGTAGGCAGAGTTGGGCTTCGCTCGGATATACTCAATCATGTACTCGGTCGTGTTCTCGCGGGCAACGCGCAGGAAACCAGAGGGATCGGACTCAGCTTCCTTCTGGAGATCCATACGATGAAGCCAGCTAACTCCAGCGACGCTGATGCGACGGAGGTTCATGATGTTCTCAGTAAGTGTACCAGTCTTGTCAGTGAAGACGTAGCTGATCTGACCAAGGTCGTCGAGGTTGTTGGTGTTGTTGACCCAGGCAGGCGTGTCAGACTCGTTGTGATACATCTTCAGATCACTAACCACCATAACTAACTGACCCATCTTGATGGCTTCCAGACCAATGTAGAGGGAAAGCGGGATGATTTGGTTGAACATGATCAGGAAACCGAACCAGATTTGAACAAAGGGCACCGTGGCACCATCTAGGTACCAAGCCTTGCCCTCGGAATTTCCTCTCCAAACGATGTACCCAACCGAGCAGAGGGTTGTGATGACAAGCACGTAAAGCATGAGCCAGGCAACGATGTGGTTGGTGATGTAGTCGGTGGCAGCCTTCTTGGCCTCGAGACCCTTCTCGGCGTTCATTCGGATCTTGCAGTCCTCGCCGGTGTTGAGAACGAGACCAAAAACTTCCGACGTGTTTCGGATTGTTGAGCCACGATAGACAACCTGGTCCATTGTGACAGGAAGCGTCTCTCCGTTGAAGGAAATCGTACCATCGAAGCGATACAGGTCAGCATTTGGCTCTTCAATGTTCAACTCAGCATGACAGGCGACAAGCTTCTCGATTGTGCTGCAATTGGGGAGAGTAGCCGGCGGGGCCTTGGACTTGAGGTTGGTCTCACCATCCAGGGCCATGGTGTCAATGTGGGCGTATCGATTCTCACCAGAGGCGTGCAGCAGAAGAATATCGGCAGGCAAATCCTCATCCTTGGAGAGGCGGATGACGTCGCCTACTTCAATACACTCCCAGGTCTCCTGGACCCAGCGGAAACCGCCAGCTGAACCATCGCTATCAGAGTCTTCAACATGGTATCCGTGGACGCCCTTGCGCAAAACGGTGACAGGCCGGTTGTTCTCGACCACATCAGCCTTGTGTCTCAAGAAATCGTAGTAACCCTCCTTGACCATAAGCAAGTAGATGAAAACAACTAAAGGAACAATGGTGGTGATGGATCCTGTGGTGCTCAGACCCGGGATGAGCTGCAGGATGGAGACGATCAACAAGTAGGCGTGAGCTACGCGAGTGAACTGAAAGACGAGCTGGCGGGGGATAAAATCGGCGACGGTGTAGTGGGAGGACTTGATGGCATTAGAAATGTACGGCGCGCCCGTTTGGGGATCGATCAGAGTCCCTTGCGACTTCAAGTCGAGCGGGATCCATCGCCCACTGCCCTCATTGCCCTCAACGGCCCCGTTGCTCCCATCCACAACAGGCCTAGGAGGGGGAGGTTTATCCCCTTTGATGAGCTCCGGGATGGTCTTGAGGTACCATGGCTTCGGCTTTGTCCTCCCAACAGCGGGCTGGGGAGCAGGTCTCTTGTCCACAGGTTGGGGAGGAGGCCTGTTGTTCACCGGCTGAGGAGGAGGAGGAGGTCTGCTGTTCACAGGTTGAGGTACGGGCTGAGGAGCAGGCTGAGGAGCAGGTCTTCTCTCCGCAGGCTGAAGGGGTGGCCTTCTTTCCTCGCGGCGAGGAGGGGGATTATCGCCCCGGATGAGCTCCGGTATGGTTTTCATGTACCATGGCTTCTGTTTTGGCGCCATGTTGCTGGCAGCCTTGGAAGGCTATTATTACTGTTGGTGCTGTTTGTCAAGGTACCTGCATAAAGAACGTCGCAAAGCGAAAACTCGCTCCGAGAAAAAAGTATACGAAAAATGACAGCGCTGAAGGAGTGAATGAAGAAACGGTTGGTTGAACGGACAGCAAGGCTAGGAGGACAATGCGGGGAGTATTGGGAGAAAAGAAGGTAACGAAAGGGATGACCAGGGAGGGTGGTCAGGCGCGATCTTGGAAATATCTGGAGCCAAGATTAAAACGCGCTGATCCCATGGTCAATCATGAAGAAGCAAGGCACACCTGTATCAAGCAGAAAGGAAGCTTCTCCCTTCTCGATGCTAGGGAAAGCTTGGCCAGTTCAGAATGGACGATATCAATAAAACGCGTGGGGCCACGGAGGCTGTGCCCTCGGTCCAGAGCTTCTGGAATAAAGTTAGTTTAGCGCTTCCAGTGTAATGACGAAACACGAGAGTGGATGGCACACAGGGTATCGAATCCCGGAGGAGGGCAAAGCGTCTCAGCCTATTCCCTGCGCGGTTAGGCGAAGGGGTGAGGTGCCCGGCCAGCCAATGGGCTGCCCAATTGCGTGCGAGTGAGGAAGAATCCCATCGAGCGCCCAGAAACTCCAACCAACTCACAGGCCCGCGCACGGAGCACTTGCCGAGAGCCAACCCCTACGATGGTTGAATTTGAAGCCTCCACAGAGGGGAACGTGGCATGTCACGGCGGAGTCCTCGCGACCCGGACCTGTCAGTTGCTGGGTAATTAATGAGAAGTGAGCATGATTATCCAAACTATCTTTTTTGGCGATCAACCATCGCGACTTAGCAACTCAATAACTGCGACCAAACGCAAAGCAAGAACGTGGACAACAACGACTATCTAATCGGCCACCTTGTTGAGTGGGCAAATTGCGAAACCGATTGCCAAGTGGGGACATAGACTAATACACACGTCTGGTCGCGCCCGGGTTATGACTAAGACAGGCACGCTGCAACACTGTCACAGTAATTAACTAATTAAACGTCTGGCGGCGGTGCAGGGGACAATGGCTTTGGCAGCCCATCATCGGGCCAATGTCGCGCAACTGCCAGACGATCTCAGCCCAAGGCGTCGAGCTTAAGCCGCGCTAGAAGTTTCGCCCGCGAAACAGAGGGCAAAGCAGAGGCCACCGACAGGACCAACAAACAGCCCAGCTGCGGCCCGCATCCGCCACTGCACTGCCGGTAATAGTGCGTGTTTATGTGTGTGTGTGTTTGTTTGTGTGTGTCTTGTTGCAGATTGGCGGTGCCGATTGGCGCTGGCCATCTCCTGTCGCTTATACCCTCGTCGCCCGCTGGTGAGACCGACAGCACATCACGCAGGCTCCGCCCGAAACCAAACCTTGGCCTGCTGCTTCCTCCCGTCTGCGCGACGGGCTTATACGACAATAGATATTTCGCATTACTCAGGACCCATCCGAGATTCTGCCTTACCTCACCTTCCCGTGCCGGTTAGCACCGCCAGGACCAAAATGCACCAGACATGGCCAGAGTGACAGCGCCCCGTTGTTTTACCTTGACCGGGGTTCCCCAACTGGAAACTCATTTGTGGCTGTGACGACATTTTGCAGCACTCCTCCATTGAAGAAATTCACATCCCACCTACAACATCCATCTCGGCTGCGGAGAGACTGACCGGCTGCTCTCCTTTCGTCGGGTCTCGAAACACCACCACCCACCCCAACCAACCGTCCCGTCCTCCCCTCAGCTCTTCTGTTTTCGTTTTCAGCGGCGAGGGGCACTCGGATATCCGTAGTTCAGTCGCAAATCCCAAGGAAGGCTTTGCAAAATGGCGTCCAAGGGACAGGACACGGGCATGATGCCGACTGGAATCAAGAAGCCTCCGAAACCCGAGGATACCCCATGGCTGCAGCAGCGCATGCCAGCTTGGAGGTGAGTTGATGACTCCTATGGTCATTTTTCGAAGCGGGGGAATAATTCACCTTGTGGCTCTTTTTGCCCACGCTTCTTGATCTTGATACATCACGCGCATGCGCCCACATCATGTACTAACTGGTGTTCCATCAGACCGATTTATAACAGCAAAACATCAGCTCCGCTATTTTTAGTTATCGGAGCCATTTTCGTCGGTCTTGGTGCCTTCTTGCTACACACAGATTCCAATGTTTGTCAAACCGTTCCAATTCACAGCTCGCCTGCGGTGGACTAATTTATTCCCTTTTCGGCCATATCCAGGTGCGCGAGCTTCGATTCGATTACACAAAATGCGGCGATCTCCAGACACTGGACCAGTTGGAAGATATGCCCAGCGCAAATTACGAAACGCACGTCAAGAACTCGACGGCTGGCCAGCCAAAAGTGCAGTGGATGCGAGGTTCGAAATCGCGTACCTTTGACGGGGTGACAAAGAACTACACCACCTGCACCATCGACTTTTTCCTCCCAGAGACGCTTCAGCCTCCCATCTACTTTTACTACCACCTGACCGAATTCGTCCAGAACCACCGAAAGTACGGTGAATCGTTCAGCAGATCACAGCTGATTGGCAAGAACGAAAGTGTGTCCAAGCTGGGAGACTCGTGCGATCCCGTATCCGCTGGTCTTAAGGGCGCCGACGGCGTCGAGAGAATCGTCTACCCTTGCGGCGCAATCGCAAACTCCGTCTTCAACGACACCTTCATGGACCCCGTGCGATTCCTCGACGCCTCCGACACCTCGAGCGAGACCGTCACCTACAACATGTCCAGACTCAACATTACCTCGGACACCAACCGGGGATTCTTCAAGACGAGCACCTACACCATTCCGGACCAGGCCAGCAGCGACAGCACCGTTGTGCCCCCGCCCAACTGGGCTGAGCGATATCCCAACGGTTACCACAAGGGAAATATGTTTGACCCGACCATGGATGAGGCCTTCATGGTCTGGATGCGCACCGCTGCCGGTCCCACATTTGCGAAGCTTGCCATGCAAAACAAGTGGAACGCCATGGAGAGAGGTCTGTACCGACTCGAGCTCTTCTCTCGTAAGTTGAATCCTCTCACGCACCCACCACGTCCTTGTTACTGACGTACCTACTCCAGACTTTCCTATTGAAGCCGCTGGTGGCAAAAAGTCCATTATCATCACCACAAAGTCTTCCGGCATGGGCCGCGTCGCCTTCATGTCCAAGGCCTACATTGCTTCAGGGGCTGTCAGCATCGTTCTGGGCGTCTTCTTTGCGCTATCAACATTCCACAAACCGGCGCCTCTGAAGAACCACGAGTATCTGCACAGGCGGCAGCATTAGAGACAGGGACGCTGGAGGAGCCAAGATTTTGTGTGGTCTTGGACACAGCGTAAGCTGCATTGTTGGTTCTCACTTTTTTTCCACGTTTCTATTTGTTGCTCCAGGGCGTACTTCTTTTTTATCACGAGCAGCTTGTACTCTATGTTATCACTATACCAACTGATGCGATTCCGGGTTTCCATCTCTTAGAACGAGTTTTCTATACCATCTATCCGTATTTCATGTAATACAATGCGCCTAAGAGAATCAGATATACGTTTAAAGTTGCCTCTCACAAGTTAGGCGAATGCGACTTTCGCAAAGCTTCCCCGAAATAGTAAAAGTAAATGGGAACCGGGATTAATGCCAACGAGATAAATCCAAGCAAGCTATTGCCCCAACCCAATCCAATCGCATCATACAACTCCAGGCCGCTGAGTGGCAACAAGGCGCTAATCAGTGATCGGCATAGTGTTATGGCAGCCGAGCCAGACGCCGCGTAAAGAGGATACGAGTCCACTTGGTAGTTTTGCATGCTCATCTGCCGTTCTCAAGTTAATAATAGCCAAGAGTAAGCGTTGCGCAAAACATACCGTTGCTCCCATCAAGCTGAATGAGAAGAGCGCGACGCTGAGCATGGGTACGATCCAGTGCACATAGTTCTCCACTGTCCATCCATATACGAACAAGCCAGCGGGAAGAGCTACGCCAACCGGCGCCGTAACCCAAGGCGAAAGCTTGACCTCTGGTCTGTATGTTTCATCAGGCCTCTGCTTCTCCTTGGCCTTGCGCACAAGGTAATCCGCAACGTGTCCAAATGTCAACACGCCAACCATCATGCCGATTCCAGCGGGAAGAAAAGTCAATCCAATAGTTCCCTCGTCAAAGTGGTATTGGTCAGCGTAAACGAAGGAAAAGGTCGTGATGAGAAGGTTCAGAATGCCGGAGCTGATCCCGACGTATACGGCGATGATTGCAACCAAAGGGGTGGTGAAAAGGAACTTGAGTGGGCGAATAATTGCCAGTTTGATGGTTTTGTGATTCCGCTCACCCAGGCTGCTTTTTAGGTTGGCATTACTCGTCTGCTTGCGCAGACGACGAGCTTTCTTTTCCAGCAGCGCAGGAGCGTACGTTTCCCGCATGAAAATCAGTCCCAACATTCCCAGTACGCCACCCTATACCGAAAATGTGTGTTAGTAATTAATCAAGGAGGGGAAAGAAAACAAGCCATATCTGACCATGATAGCTAGAATCCAAAACACCCATCTCCATCGCAGTCCTTCGGTTACGTAGCCGCCAATCACCGGCCCAATGCTGGGGCCGAGTAGAGGTCCCATGGCCCATAGCGACAACGTTCTCCCTCTCCACTCGAGCGGCACGATGTCGATGATGCTTCCCACTCCAACAGTCGTTGGTGCCGACCCGAACATTCCCATGAGAAAGCGTAAAGCAAGGAGCATACCCATACTATTGCTTTTAGCGGCCCCAATGCATATTATGATCAATGAAAAGTTTCCCAAGTGATAAAGATATACCCGACCGTATATTTCGCTCAAGGGCGCAAATACCAAAGGGCCGAACGCGTAACCGAGAAAGTATATGGAAACAACAAACGTAGCCAAAAGGTTCGATGTAGCGTTGAACTCTACCATCAAGTTCTTGACTCCTGGTGCGAACATAGAAGAACCCTAGAGAGAAGTCACTTTACCTGACGTTGAAATCATGCAGTGTATCCTGCAGAGGGACCAACATACCATTGGCCTGTGCAAGCAGCACGGAAACGGCAAGTGATCAGTCCATAACATCTAGACGGCTGTTTTAAATTATTTTACTTACGAAATGATTGTCAACAAGGACATGAGCCCAATATTGACTGCTTTTCGCGACAGCGGCCAGTTCATGGGATTTTCCGGATCGTCGGGATGTTCCCATCCCACTAGGTCAGCGTCGCCATCTCTACTGTCGACTGAAACCACAGTGATTGAAATTTCTGGAGAAAGGTGAACCAATTGACTCGGGGCTGGAGTAAGACTGTTGGGATCTTGGGGTGGCGCAGGCGCGGCCATGGCGTTAGTGCTCTGGTGTGCTGGGGTCACAACCAAAACAGCGAAGACGGACGATCAAGACTGAAAGTGAAGAGGAACAAGGCAAAGATCTTGGATCATCCATTTCTAACCTAGACCTGGCTTTCTTAAATCAACTAAAGCTCGCACTAATATGTCATTTTTACTCCCATCAAGCCGAGAGGCGACTGCGAATTATTGGCTGCGATAACGAAAACGAGAACGAGAACGAAATTTCACGAAATTGCCACTCCAGAGCGACACATACGTATTGGATCGATACGTATTGGATCGGGTTCGAATTGGTTTAGTGTCTCTTTCTCCTGGATTAAAGGCGACAAGGCTCAGGTTAGGATCTCTGTCACGGGTAGATCTCTGACTTGGTTCAAGTGAATCTGTGAGGTGGATGTAACGCGCTTGGCATTATCGATCCTGCAACAAATCAAATCAGAGAGAAAATGGTTTAGTCATTGTAATTTGATGGCGCAGTATTGCTTCTCTTACCTTCGTTCGCCAGAGAAACACGTTGAGACCAACCTCGCTTTGCTGCCAAATCTCAAAAATAGTTTTACATTAATTTCGTGTTCGCTAAAGCCTTCCAATGCGACTTCTTCATAAAAAGGCTCAGGGATGCTTCATATCGTATACATACATCCGAGATGGGTAGAGGTGCTGCAAAATGAATCCCATGTGATGAGTCGACCAGTCTGGTGGATAGGTGAGCTAGTGGTTTGAAGGTAATACGCTTGGCCAAAGTTCGGTACGGCTGTTATTCCAAACAAAATTAGTTTGCTGCCATTTTTTTCTGTAATGCAGATGGAGATCCTATCACTGATGGCTGCCTATGTTGATTCCTCCAGCGGTATAAGGTCAGTTCTTGCTATGTGTCTGAGGCTGCTTCTAGCTTGTCCAGTCACTCAAGAAGTACATGCACATTCTATAAACCAGTCAGACATAATATCTCCTTATCTATATGTAACTGAGATTGAACGCTGTTCATTTCGACTTGGTTCATGCTTTTAGTCACATGGGGCATTCAACACTACACAGACGCTACGCGGCAACGCTTGACGCCAGGACTCCAGCATCTCTAACATCTCCCTGTGCCGGTTAAATGCCTCTGTGAGGACAAATGAAATTTATCTTTTCAATCATCCTCAAGTTAATGGTTGACATGAAGATGGTGTCGGTAACTGATACCAATTGCTCGCATCATCTTTAAGGAAAGGCTACTGATTGAAATAACGTTAAGCTGACTTGTAATAATGTTATGATCAGATTGAATGCATTGATCTTTTTTTCATACCAATCGCTTTGCGTGATTCGGAATCGGAGAGAAACTATAAGCAATACAACACAATAGCATACCATTGTAAGATTTTTCATATCAACTCACTACCAATGTTTGTGGCGGCTTAAAGGACTTTGGTCAAGTGAGGCCAGATCATTATTCTTCACGACAGCTCAAAAGTCTCTATCTAGAGCTTCCCTGAAAATCCAGCACCTTGTCCCACACTTATCAGGTTCCAAACAATATTAGCAACGGCCAGTAAGTATCCGCAGTCATCAATTCTACATGCGAATTTCTCTGCCTCCATATACTGTGATTGGGATTTCCATCTCTTAAATAATCTCAGACTCACTGGTCATAACAATTGTTGATGCCACGACGTTATATTCCAACTTGTTTTGATCAAAGTTTTACTAGATCTGTTAAATATCATCGAACTTCGGTAAACCGCGATTCAAACTACAAAAGAATATGCCTTATCCATACTATTCAACTGCCAAAAAAGTAACATCGGATTATCAGCCAATGCGCTCACATCAATAACAAACTCTAACTGGAAGGTACTCCGTTATTTTATTCCATCATAGCCTTTACCAGTTTCGAAGAGAGGATAATCTTAAAAATGTGACCCAAATTGCAAGCTATAAAAACTTCATTGACCCAAATTCGAGAGGTATCATAATCACTGGGCCTATATTCCATTGGCAGCCATAGAATGAGATGGTCATTCCATGTGATCCAGGAATTCAAAAAAACACCATATCCGGAGTAACAAATTCTGATTTCATTATTGACAGACTCTTTTCCGTGTAATTCATCCTCATTTAATTGATTAATTTGATAAGTGGATAAATTTCCAAGATTAATCGTACCTCGAGTGGTTAAGATGATGGAATCTGTGAGGAAGAGAAAATTATGACTAGATAGATTCCATGGAAATGAATATAATTGCGAGGTTCTTGTGCTCGCGTTATAGACGAGCGCGTCATGGCCATGTACAGCCATCACAAACTGTCCACTAGGGGAAAATAAAACATCGTGATTTTGACTAGATCCAATCACGTCCCATTTTGTTTCATGCCAGGTGCTTGCGGTGATGTCAACAAGCAAGAGAACCCCGTTTGACATACAGTGAAATGTGATTGCAAGCAAATGCCCTCCAGGACAAAAAGCTAGTCTTGTACGTAAAATGCGGCCGTACTTTGATAGATCAAGTGTCTTCTCCAATTTCCCTCCTAGTGCATCCCAGAGAAACACCTTGTCGTCTCTTGAGGTTGCAACCCACCGGCGATGAGGTTGCCTGTCATTTGAAATGGAATCTGGTAAATCCGTATGGCAAGGTGCTGATGATAGCTTAGCCGAAACCACAATCCGCTTAATATTTTTAGAACTTGACCACGATTTGACCTTCTCCCAAATCCGTCGTGAAAGTCGCTTTTTTGCTAGAATAGGGAAAGGTAGGGGACCAGGAGACACAGATGTAGAATCAAAAGGGCAGCCAGGAATGGTTTGAATAAGTCTACCCGTGGTGGGATCCCATAATTTTACATCAATAGATGACGTTGTTGCTAAAACGTGACCATCAGATGACCAGTTGAGCGATTTTATGATTGCAATCGGGTCTGTCGTCGAGAGAAGACGGCCTGTGGCATTGTTCCAAACCCGTACGGTTCCACCCGCAAAGCCTGATGCTAGCAGATTCTTGTTGGGGGACAGAGAAATTTTCGTCAACATGGAAGCCCCGCCATCATGCTGAGGCGAGGCGAGTGGACGGGCTAGGAGACTAGGCAGGTCCCAAAGCCATACTCCACCGTTCGCAGACCTGACGGCGAGCCGTTGGTTGTTGCAAGAGATGGCCAGATCTTCAGCCGATTGAATGTAGATCGGGATGCGCTGTAGGAGTGTGAATGTTGATGCATCATATATCTGCACTATTCCCCCTATTGCCGCTACAAGCAACTGCCCGTCGGGCGAAACTATCAACCCTTTGATAAAACCCCAGGACTCTGAAAGGGACAGATAACTTTCAAGTGTCTGCGATGCATCATTCCAAAGTGATACCTCTTTCGGACCCCACCGTCCCCCACTGGCCAGGAACAATCTATGACTGTTTGGCAAGAATGCGCAGGCAGAAATATTAAAAATAGGATTCTCACATATTAGATCGTGCTTTTCTCCCGTTTGCACATCAAATAGCGAGAGCGAATCGGACTTGCCTACTACCGCCAGTTGGCTGTCGGATGAAAACCCTATCTTCGGATGAAACGAGTGAAATGAACCCTCAATCCGGCAGTCGTGGACCGTGTTGGTTCTCATCTCCCAGAGCTGAAAAGAGATGTGGTAGTAAGACGAACTAAGATGAATCATCGCCAACCATTGATTATCGGGTGAAAAGGTCAAATTCAGTATCTTGGCGAACCCTGGTTTGGACCATTTGACAATATTTGCATCGCGATCCCATATCTCTACAATCCCACCATCGTCATCATTCGAAAAGTGAGTTGCCAGCCATTTCCAATCTGGCGATAACACAGCCGTTTCGAAATTTCTTCCCTTCTCTGGTGGCTCCACAGACTGTAAGGTGCTATCAGTCGGATCCCATATCTTTGCAGGAGTGTCCCAAGTTGATATTATCAACTGCTGGCCTTCGGGAGAAAATGCCATCTGGTAGCTATTTCCCATCCCGAACTCAAGAACATGTAAACATGCATGTTGATGTGTCTCTGTATGTTCGTCTGACTCCATGTCAATTTTCGTCGCCCAAGTAGGCGCATATTTTTGAAATTTGCTTCTCACCAGGCTCTCAGTAGGGCTGAAGATCAGACCAGCAACGTACACCTGGAGTGGATATGTCTTAATGCATGGTTGAAAATATTGCATGAACTTGTGTGTATCCGAAATAATGGTGAGCAATTCGGAATCTGCATCTGAAATGTATCGGGACTGAGTAATGAATCAGGTTAGTAATAAAAATCAAGGTTTATGTACTAATTGTTAACCACATACTTTGAAAAGTCGCATTAATTTAAGCATGGACGACATCCCACTCGACAGAGATTTAATCAATGCCAGGGCCTCGACCCAAAAGAGGATCTTGTTATCGAGAAATTTCTTCAATTCTCCATGCTCCAGGACTTTTTGATCCAATCCTAGATTGCGATTGTCCTCGGCCAACTTCTTGGCATCCAGTAGATGTTCAACCCAAAATAAACAAGAGTAACGAGCACCAGCTAGTGGGTCGAGTTTTGGGCGTTTCAACATTGCTTTTCCAATTGTAGTCCCGGGATAAATCAAGCTGTATATATCCTGCTTGAGAATAGCCATTGCATTAAGAGACCGTTGGAACATCAAATAGTGCAGCTCTTGCATATTTTGAACTTCTTGTACTAAAAAGTCTTTTGCAGACTGATGAACAAAATAGATGATCTCATCTTTGGTTGTCAAAAAAGAACCGCATTCTGATACGATACTGGGAATGTCTCCCACATCGCCGATTGTAGCTTCGAGAGATGCCAACTCTTGTACCGTGATAGGTTGGTACGCAGCGGTCAAGATTTTTAATACTTGCTGACATATACCAGAGGTTGTTGAATTCTTAATTTGCTCTATCATCAACCGATAAAGAGGATCCAGGCCTGCTGGGAACTTTTGCACGTGCTCTACCAGGTACCATGCAGGGGATTTCTCCAATTCGGAACAGACCAAAGCCACCCATAGAAACGTGCCGCCTGCATGGGTACCGAGATAGTCTTGAACAAACAATAATATCTCATTTTTGCATTTTTTCACATTTCCCAGCTCTGTCACTCTGTGTCGATATCGGTAGACAAATTCGGATATTCAACCACATGTATTGATATGCAAAAGACAACTAAGGGAATAATTTGTTGACAAAATAGTATAACTTTTGCCAAACTGTCTGCTTGCCTCAAAATATCCCAACCACAACTTAAGTGTCAACTTGGGATGTTGGTTCCATACCACTACAACCAAAGGCATTAATTCCCCAATCAACTTAATTCATAATCCTGCCCATAGTACCTGCCCATTGAAGAGGCTTTTTTCCTGGGCCTTCAGCCACACAAACCTTTCGCTGCGGCGGTAGCCTTGACAACATCATCAGGTCCACAATCAGCCACTACGCATGTTTCAACGTCTTCTTTAATGGTGGAAGAATTTTTGCACAAGCAATCATAGTCCGTGGAAGAACAGCCGGCCTTGGGAGCGACCTTATCGAGGCAAGATTGCTACATGTCGGAAGCACAGGCTCAGTTTAAGATCAACAAAATAGTAGATTTTCACTTACAGCACAAGCGGGGAGATCAGCAGCGTAGGCCGCGGCGCTGATGGCAATCATAACAATAAAATTGGCCTTCATCTTGAGCGTCAGGGTGTCGGTAACAATAAATGATTGAGATGTTGACTTCGTGATGATGTGTAACTGGGAATCAAGGCTGCTAGTGGTGTACAAGGTGAGTGTTGCAGGATGTGAATGAGAATACCACATAGGGGATATAGTTTTCTTTAAATAATAAATAAGCCCAAACTCTTTGCCCCTTCATAGGAGCAACAAATATATGTTACGTCATTATGCGAGGGTGGGTACACATTCCACTCGGAGATCCCATTCTAGAGCCTCCATTCCTGCATTCCATAGATGAGGGTCTCATTGAGACGTTTTCAGATCGAAAATCTCGCGATGTTATCACTTATGACGTAGTGGCGAGACACCACGTCATTGAGTAACGGATCTACGTTATCTTTGTCTTCGAAAGCATGTTCTTCTTTCCTATAGCGATACTCAAGCCCCAACGTTACAGGATTCTTTTCAAAACCACGTCGTGCGTTGGACTCATGAAAACGGCATTCCAACTGACCTCATACTCACATACACGACCTTGGCTTGGCTGGCTCGGGCCGGTTTCAATTTGTCTGAAATGTGCCGGGTTCGTGAAGCGGGTTCCAGTTTTTGCGTTGGTAAAGTGTTTTGAATTTAATGAAGCAGGGTGATCTCGATGATCAGTATCTCGGACATATGTAAACGAAGTTTATTGGTATGCAGAATACTTTTCTTGGCGACGACTTCGGAATACCTTGTAGTTGCTGTTCAAAGTGATATGCACCAGCTCTTGGCTGCCTCGAAATTGACTTGTTCGGGAGGGCCAAGTGCCTAGTCGACGATTGACTTCGTTCTTTGAATAGTGGGTAGTATTTATGCTATGCCTGGTTGCCCTAGGGATCATCTAACGGCTATCTATATTCGCCGCATCCAAGAAGGTCGCCAGGGTTAAATGATACAGTATCTTTATTCAAGGCTTGTGGGTGGGGGATTGACGGGTATGTGCTATCTCTCAGCTACTTCAATCCTAGTTAGTTCACCTTGCTGCAACAACAGATAACTATTGCAAGCCCAATCAATTGACTTATTTTTGGTAGGCCATTCACTGTCACGGACGTAGCCTTGCGCCCGTAGCCTCGCTTAGTCAACAAAGCCAACCAAACTGTATCAAGCCCTATACACTTGGCTTGCAACAGCCTACATTTTACCCAGTTCGGGTTATCAACATCCCCAAGTCTACAGGCGCATGTGGTTACTTTTCAAGTTATTTTATTTGAAATTTTATGAAATATATATATTTCATTATTTCACGCGACGGTTGGTCAAGACCAAAGTGTGTTTAGGTGTTCAGTTTTTGCCCTTGCAATCAGGTGGCGCACTGAGGTGCCGGCCACCACACTGCACAGCCTCTGAATGAGTCAACGCTATTGTTCCCATCCTGGTCTCCATCAACGTGGGCAACAGGATGGAACTCGCAGACCTACCTGATGAGCTTCTGGCCCTCATCATTGAACACCTAGTACCCAAGTTCGAACACCTTGACCGGCTGTCCGCATCATGGACCGACTTGCTTAATTCGCGCTTGGTTTCCAGCAAATGGAACACCCTCGCGAGACCACACCTTTTGCACACCGTCACTCTGCGCGACAAAAGCCCCGCCCACATGGGCCTCGATGATTGGAATCGAATGCTTGAAAGCAATGCCGTGCGACTTTTTGTCCGTCGCGTCATTTTTGGCAGCTCGCCGGTTGAAGCGGAATACGATGGCCGCGACGAGATGCCGGCCCAGCTCCCGGGCGCAGTCTCACGCATCGAGCGTCTTCCTCGCCTTGAAGAAGTCTACCTTCGTTTCTCGATAACCTGCTGGGGCATAGAACGTGGAACAGAATGGTTGAACGAGGGCGACGGAAGCCCTTGGGCTCGGAAAAATGCCCTCCGGACGGTGTTCGAGGCTATTCGGCGTCGTGCCAACAGACCTGGCTTCAGCACCATCCATTCGCTCAAGCTGGAATTTCTGCAGAACATGCCGCTACCTGATTTCACCACGTCTAGCCTTTTCAAATCGGTAGTCAAAGATGTCACTAAGCTCCATCTATGCATACTTTTAGAGGACAACGAAGATTACCGAGAGGATGACGTGTACTGGATTGAGCGCGTGCAATTCGAGCCATACATGCACAAACATTGGCTCGCCCCGCTCAGCAGCAATCTGACTGAGCTCACGCTCTACTTTGATGATTTCTGGGGTGTATTGCCAGGTACTTTTGATGGTCGCGGCCTTGAATTTCCCCACTTGAAGACGCTCCAACTAGGGCGGTACACGATCGCACATCACGACCAGTTCGATTGGGTGTTGCGTCAGACTTCAATCAAGAATCTGTACCTAGACTGGTGCTTAATCATATCTTACATCAGCTGCGAGGTCGCACAACTCAATGGCTGGGGCATTGACACCAGTGATTGGGAGACACTACCGCGGGGGTCCTTTGGGGTTGTCCGCCAGGAGGGAGTCTTCTACTTCCCAGGCACATGGGCGTCAGTGTTTGACAGTATTCGTGCAAGGCTCTCCAATCTGGTAGACTTTCGATTTCATATTCAAGATTATGACTTGTGGGGCTTTTATGACCCGAGATACCTGCTGCAAGATCAAGGTTATCTGGGTGCACCTTCGCAAGAGATATCGCCTCGGCGTTACATTAACTTCCAAGAAACGCAATACCCTGAGGCACCTTGGATGCCGGGCGCCTCCAGCGATGGCGAGATGCGCTTTGGAAACAACGATCCCCGGGTTTTCAGTGAGCCGGGTTGCGAGGGTCGCTCAGCTACCAAGTGTAGTCTGAACCGCAGCAAAGAGACCAAGGAAATGGATCAGCAAGCATTCAACGAGCTGCTGGAAGCAACTTGGAAGAGGCGATGATGCCGTTTATCGTTGCCGTCTCCCGTATAGAGGTTTGAGTTTGAGGCATGTGAAAGAGGACACCTTTGACGTGTCAGGACTTCCGCATGGGCCGAGATGGTGACCCGGGCGCGGGCCGTCATCTATTAAAAAGCGTCCGCTTAGAAATTATTTCACCGAATATCCGGTCCGGAAGTCCAGGCCTTGGCGGCGTGATGCACGTGGGAAGTCGAATCAGAGTTCAGGTACAACTGCGGCTGTGCATTTCTATTGAACTCTCTTTATTCCCTCGGCATCCACATCCGTCGCAAGCGGATCTAGACTGGTCAGCGATTTTCCGCCGGTCCGTGGACCTGTCAAAAACGGATCGCCAGCAGCATGGACCGACATGGACCTCCCAGCTTCTTGGCATCTTGGCATCTTGGCACCTTGGCACCTTGGCACCTTGGCATCTTCGCAATATCCGTGCATCTACCATGTATCGGACAAGGAGCTAAACCCAACCACTTTGCAGGCTTGGAGTAAATTTCCAACTGGCAAAAAGAAAAGAAATATAATTGAGCCTGCAGGAAGGGAGGAGGTGGAAAAATAGCCCCTGTAGTAAATAAGAGCGTCACGTCGAAAATTCTCGAACGAGTTAATTTGCACCAGGCACCCTTGATCGATGACCAACACAGGGATAAAGCGTAAATAAGTTAATTCAATTCTTGGCACAACGTAAAAAAAATATGATCGATCTATACTTTGTACACGGAACACAGCACGCCATTGCCACCCCTGCCACCGGCCCACTCAATTCAAACCACCAAGTACTGAACAGAGAAAATGGATATAAACATATCAACAGGCTAAAAGAAAAGATACAGGGCCCCTTTACAGAGCGAGGACGTTCTTCTGGCCGGGGTTGTTCTGAGGGAAGCGAGCGTTGTAGCCAATGACATCGCGAGACTTGTAGAAAGTAGCGGTAGAGATAGTGACCTTCTGGTTGGAGACGAACCAGCTGACACCCTCGGAGCAGGGAGGGGTGGTGAGGGAACCGGCGTAGCTAGAAGCATCAAATGTTAGAGTCTTGCGTGTAGATGGGCGTGCATGGCGGTGCATAAACTTACGAGGAGAAGCTGCCGGCACCGAAAAGGCTGGAGATGGCGCTCATGTCGAGGGCCTTGGTGGTGACGTGGTCACCAAGGTTGGGGATTTGGTCAACAGTGCTGAGGACTGACTCAACAAGCTTGGAAGCGGCGTCTAGTTTACCGGTTAGCATTGATACTTGAAAAACTCTTCTTTTTTAAACCGCGGCATGACTTACCAGTGCCAGCCGAGTTGGCAACGTCAATGAAGAGACCAGTGACGGCGAGCTGGGAAGCAGACGTCTGCCAGACGAGATGCATCTCCATGGCGGACATCTTGCCGTTGTTGAGATGCTCGCTGGGGAGGTGGAAGTGGAACTGAGCGAGGGTGTAGTCCCGGCCTCCGGTGGTCAGGTTGCCGCCGGCGGAGATGACCTCAACGGTAGATCCGAGGTTCTCAAAGGTGGCACCGCTGGCCCAGTTGCCGAGAGTGAAGGCGAGCTCAGAGGAAGCCACGTTGGTAGTGGAGCCAGTGGCAACGTTGATGGGCGACTGGTTGGTGCCAGAGGCGCAGAGGCCGTTGGCATTGGCGTCAATGGTGTGCCAGGCGGCAGGACCCTGGATATGATGTTAGCGTCAAAAGAAGGGAAAGCAAGAGCTGAGTGCATACAGTAGGTCCCCAGTAGCTGAAGGTGGGAGCAGTGATGACGTCGGCCCTGGGGTGCAGGCTTGTTCCGTAGGCACAAGATGCGAGGGCGCTAGGGGCGAAGGCGGCGAGGAGGCCAACGAACTGCTTGGTGGAGGGAGCCATTGCTGCGGTATTGGTTGTTGTTTAAAAAGAAGGAAGATGAGCGAGTGGGTTTTGTAAAAGATAGTAAAGTGAAGCTGGCTGAAGAGAGTGTTGAAGCTGTGAGGATGCTGTTGATGCTGGAAACAAAAGTCGACATCTGGGAGATTCTTCTGGCCTTTAAGTAGCAAAATCATGAGCATACATGGTCCATTGCCAAGTAATTCTTCAACGCTCTCTCCGTGAGCATCTATCCATTCCCATGATGGCCAAGGCTTCGCGAGACCGATGCCCTGCAATCAACCCTGGACACTCGGCCCTCAAGCAAGCAGACATCCAAACGGACGCCAGACCCCTGGACCCTTCGGTGACATCCGGCTGTTTACACCACCAGCTAAACCCCGTTTTGTGATTTTAGAACCTAAGCTCGGACGCCAGGGACAACAAGCTGACAGGAGGTCACAGCGGATAATGCGGAGAGAGACACTAGCACAAGAGGGACGAGGATTGGGATCAACAACGAGGAGCGCCGAGACCTACTTTTCGACCTCCATGACGGTGGGAAGAGACACGGAAAATTACGAAATCTCTTCAAATCGTTCTGAAAGCACTCTCTCTGTCTTTGCGGCTTCACTCAGAATAGCAGGCTTTATTTTTCGTCTCAGCGGGCGTAATAGAAGCACGAGCCGTGTGCCTACGGACCAGCATGATCCGAAGAACATGACCCTTTCCGCGCAACCGCCCAATCCACGTACACTCTATCTCCATATCCACTCACTCCATCACTTATTCCATACGTCCTTCTTGGCAATGTCTTGGAGAGGGGCGGTGTTTGGTATTGAAATGCCCATGCCCAGAATTTTAAGTTTGGATGAAAGATTAGGTTCGGGCTGCCATTAAGCCTCACGCCAAGATGGACGGGGGGAAGCAAGGGGGGAAGACGAGGAGAATACGGTCTTGGCTTAGCGTTTTTTTTTTTAACCAGGAAACCATCGAAACGGTACGACGCCAAGATGATATTGTGCAGGCAATCCCCTGGCCGAGGGTGGGCTATCGATCTCCAGCGGAGGGCTCGATCCGTGACTGATTTTACCTTCTCATTCGCCCGCCGGGCTCCTTTGGGGAGTAGCCACGGAGCCGCCCAGAATTCGTTTAGATTGCGTGTAAGCTCTCTCCTCCCCAGGAGTTGATTCACTCGGAGACGAAACGCGGCAGCCGGTCGGTGGTTTTGCCGCCGAGCCCCCCCTGCCGCCGTACAACTAATTTGCCCACGACCGAGACCGAAGCGGAGGGCCAGAGTCTCAGGGCCGCGTTTCCACCCAGCAAATAAGCTTCCTTCCAGAAGGTGCCACCAGAGAAACCATTCTTTGCCAACGGGGAACGGAGCCGTGCGGTGTTTCGCAACGGCCTCAGGACGATTCACACGACTTCGGGCATCGCGAAGGGGGGAGGGGGGGCCGTCAAGGGGACGAACTATCATTAGCACAAAACAACTGTCCAGCTAGTCGTTGAACCGGCTTGTCGGCATGTCACTGCCATTAATGTCAGGGCGCTACTGTAGGCAGTTTATGCCGGCGCTGGCGTCACCGGCTAGCGCTTCATTTACAGCAATCTCGTCCCCGCAGCCACTCGGGAGCACATGAGCCGGGTGAGGGCCGACTAGCCGGCTAGCTTCGTTTGCAGAGACCCCTTGAGCCTTGCTCGGCTCGGGAGACCAGCTGCCGCTTGCGTGCATGCGGCAGGTGACAGGCCTGCAAGCGCTGAGTGGTCTCTTAGCCGTGGTCGCGCTGCACCACCACCATTTGCCCGTTTTCTGGCCCCTGCTCAACGCCCAGGCCGTTGCGCCGGTATTGCCAAGACCCTGGAGCAAAAGGCAAAAGGTTCCTCACGAACATTGCCAAGACTCTCCAGTCGACAACCGTGGCAGTGTTGCATAGTCAGCTCGTCTTGTCCGACAGCCAAGCCAAGCCAGACCAGACCTTCTCATTCGAGCATTAGTTGTTGCCCGTACTGTTCCACCCGCCGTATTAAGGAACATTATTCTGTACGTGCTTGCAACCTTTTTTTTTTCAACACCTTCATCAGGTCTTGAGCCCATGAGACCTCGAGCCTGTCACGGCCTCGCTCGCGCCGAGAAGTATTCGTATTGACGCCTAGTCAAGTATCCGCGTATGACTGCTGTCAGTGCCCGTCTCAATGAGGGAAGGCCAATTACCATTGATTACACTTGATTGCCCTCATTTGTCATTCCAGTTGCTTGGGCCTGGTCCAAGCTTGATGTCTACACAAGGTTGCATCCGTTGGTTTCCACGTAACGGGCTAGAACTAGGGGCTCCGGGGATGGTGCCTGTCCCCTGTACGTACACCAGCTTGGACCAAGGGTTGCGTCGTCATGTGTTTTGCATGAGACGAAAGTTTTGGGGTTTCGAATCACCAGTTTACAGTTGCCAAGTCTTGGCGAACCAAGGAGATATTATACGAAAACTTGGCGCTCGAAAAGATACATGGCCGTCTCAAGAGATACAAAGCCGCAACCAGAAAGTAGCGAAAGCGAACGTCTGGTAGCCGTCCGTGGTCTTGCGTGACCAGTGCAGGCAGGTCCTGTCGTCATGTAGGGTAAGGAAGCAGAATTCCAGGAGTGAAAATCATAGAAACGCGCGCAAGTGCGAGCACCAGGAAGAAAAAAAAGAATTGAGAATAGGATAATGCAACCTGTAATCACTAGTATCTACGTGCAAACTTTTAAGATATTTTTGTGTTCGCTGGGGCTCACAATGCTACGGTCTCCATTTTGAAGCTCTCCCCAGAGACCCAAATTCACTGTCAATCCACTGTACAACCCTACCCTCACCACCACTCATCACCGATACCCCATTGATCGACACTGTACTTCTCCCGCGCGCTACAGGCATCAGATATCTGCGGTGGTTATCCAGCTGAAGGGCGTCCCTGTCATTCTCGCTCTAGGTTGGGAGCACGAGTCTATGTGGACGAAAGGGATCGTACGATCTGCACCAAGCCGTTAGCTAGACTAGAGAATATAAACATCCCGTTGCCCTTCAGAATTCACGCCAATCACTCGAACCAAAACGACGGCCACTATCTTTACTAGTAGCCATTTCACCTTCGTCCAGGTGTGCAATACCCGGCACACATCTTGATAGAGCTGTCGACCATGCATCTTTTCTCAATCTCTTGTTGGTTGGGATGCGTCAAACGGTGGCGCTATTCAGAGATGTCACAGCGGATGTCTCACATCCTTCTCCACTATAACCATTTTCGTACCCGCACGGATGCGTTTGACTCTACCGAAACATTCGGGATTTTTATTCCCCGAGGCACTCGCACTTCGTCAGTACTGTGTGCACCTTTTTTTGGTAGCTTTACCCACTTGGGCTAATAGAACACGCGTAAAACACTTTTGTCACACATTTTCGCACACTTCATTGTTCCTGACCCTGAAACAGCTGGATGACACCCTTCGTGATAGCTTTGGTATCGAGTGCGCTGTGGGAACACCAAAATTTGTCACCCTTGGACAGGATTATCAGTATTATGCAAGTTTGAGGGTTTGCATAATATCATAACTTGAGTTGATGCGTAGTAAGCTTGGCACAGCAAGTTATTCCAGCGCCCAACTACCTCAAGTCTTGCCTCCTTTGCTCTTTGCGTTTTGAGGGTCCCCGCTCACCCTTGTGCCTCCGTCTACACTCATGGGAAGCTACCAACCCCATCATCCTCGTCAATGCTCATCTCCTCAACAACCAGCTGGCCCTCTTCGCCCCCTTTGCCACCTTCGCCATCGTCCTTGCCATCCCAAGTGAAAGTTAGCATTCTGGTTGGCCTCTTCCCGCCCTCATCCTCAAGAACCTCCTTATTGAGTCACAATCGAACTTTGCCAGCTTGTCCTCCTTCCGCTCGACGATTACTCTGGCGGTCTCCATGTGCCTTGGTGGCTACTTTAGCTCCGTCTTTGCCAAATCCATTTAAGACTAGCCAAAATGTCGGGGGGGGGGGTTGTACTGTATGTAGACCTCCATCTTGGTGAAGACATCCTCAGGTTCCTCAGGGCAAACCTGGCTTGAACTACGTCCACCACTTCGAATAGGAACCCAATAGACAATCAGCTTATCTCGATAACTTTTGAATAAACCTATCTATTTGAGCTTATTAATTTCCGAGAGAATTGGCTTTCGCATCAAAAGCAATACAAAATTTAAGCCCCGTACTGGAGAATAATCCCTACGTACACCCTCAAACGACAAAGACACATAGCGAATTGTAAACTCATGACAAAAATGTCAGATCAATTACCCTAGCTACCATTGAGAGGTGCGGATCAGAGAAGCAGGCACTTTGCATCCCGATGACCATTGCCAACCAAATCATGAGGTAGTCAAGTATAACAGAGCTCCTGCCTAGGCTTTTGTGGGCGTATATGAAGGAAGAATTAGACAGCTTGTTCGGTTTGCCAACACAAGGCCGAAGGTAGCCAAGACATCAATCGTTGACGATAGCACTAGAATATCGTCCAAATTCAAACAAGGCTCCAGTTTATCGCCATCAAGTCTTATCAATATTTTTCTAGGTGGTTTTATATCCTTCCAGTTCCTAGATGTCCGGTCCTATCATCGTGATCAAGGTCTCAATGGCCTAATAGATGCCATGGTGAAGAACTATTCGGAACAAAGAGTCCTAACAGTCAGACCACAAAACCTCATCATTTGATATTACTTCAATAAGCTTGAGGTATTCGCTCTATGGGTCTGGGGAAGCAGTCCGGGTTGGTCCCAACTGTGTCTAAATCGCAGCTTTAGTCAACGCAATCTCACAATAAGCCTCACACAGCAAAACTGGGAAGAGTCTCAACAAGCATCACGCAAGATAACAACGGAGTTGGCTCATGCTCGTAGTTCTCCCTCAAGAAATTCCTATCAACATAGCCACGTTGACCTAATGGCAGCCAAACGTTCATGGCTTCCACCTAGTTCTATCGGGTCTAAAGCGATGGTTGAGTTGAAAAATCCTCGCGGCAAACACCGTACATACCTGGCCATTTCTCGCTTCCAACATATGGATACGGTGATTTTTGGAGCTCCTCTTTCACATGACGCCGGTTTCGCGGTAGTTGGGCCATTGTGGCTAGATTTGGGCTGCCAAAGCCCATTGTCAGAAAATTTCGCAACAAATTCAAACAGCTCTTTTGAAATAGCCGATAGGTTTTGCTATTGCCTAAATCATGTCTTTCAGTCACATTCTCTGTTTTCTTGCCCCGCTTTGATGTGGCAAGCTCTCGCCAAGCAATTCGCCGCCACACTAGGGCAGGCCAGAGGTTCATCATCTACAGTTTCCCCACAAAATTGATCAAGCAGTGAGTGGAGGATCATTATCCGATAACGTTAATACATTGCCATCCCATCCCCCATATGCGCCAGGATGTATCAAATATGCAAAACACATGTAATGGGCAGGCCTGTCACTTCGCCATCATTGCGAGGTTGTGCTATACAAATGGAGATGAAGGGCGATTAGATGGTCAATTAAGTGGTGTGTATTCCATCTTCTGCGTGAAGAAATCTACCAAGCGATAGAGCAAGATATTTTATTTTAGATGTCATCCGGACATGATTGAATACTCGTCCAGTCACCCCAAAATACATATCCAAACTAAGCGGAAAGAGGTGAGGGAGAGAATTGATGACACAGTCACTGGCAATGGTGAGGTGTTTCATTTCTTTCTACTGCGTCTGTCATGGCAAACGAGCATCACTAACACGTGCACCGAAAAATGGACCACAAACGGTTGAAGTTGCCCAAAGAATTATAATTCAGGATTAATAGGCAACCACACACCAGGTAGAAGTATCTCGCCTGTCTCCGCTTTGTATAGTTCTATTTCTCTTCATCAGTCCATCCAAGAAAACTCGTCAGTCACAACCAAGCCATCATATTTTTCTTAGCCTTCCCTCAATAGAGAGAGAAAAATAAGCCCAAATCAGTAACAAGGTCCCTCAAATTTTTGACTGGAGTAGGGTCACCTACGACGCTTGTGTGAGTAGAAGGACTTCTATTGGGTAAGTCCCAAGTTCGGCGCCTCAACCACTCGACCATCCAGTTCCAATCAATGACATAAGCAAAATCACTTGCAAGTTGGTGGCGGCCTTGAATTTAATTCTTAGATTCTGTTGTTACGCTGTGGCCCTTGTAACCTGGCAATTATAGAACCCGTGCCTTTAGACATTATCATAGCTTGAGAGAATCATGGCAGATTTTCCATTTTCATGCTTAAAGTAATAGATACCACCGCAGCAGGAGGGTAAATTATTTCAATAGACAATTTTCCTAATTATTTTCGAGCCTTGATCCGACCTGCCCCTTCTCCCTTAAAGATGCTCCCAGGACCAAAGTTCGGTTCCCCTCCCAAAGATCCAAAAATGTCTCCAATGTAGTTTGTCGGCTTGACACCCTTGCTGAAGGTTTGCTTCCACTCTCCGACAATCTTGTTAATAATCTCAATTCCTGCAATGTAGAGATTTTCGACGGCAATCTCGAAGCCACCTTGGTCTGCGACGAAGAAGTGGTAGTACGCAGAAACATCGGGCGGAGGGCGATCAAAGTCGGATGCTGCCCGAATGTTAGCCAACTGCTTTCGGTTTTCCAGAGTAAATTACAAGGTCTTCTTACCGGTTCGGACGAGAATGGCTCTTGAGAAGTCGGCCAAGCCAGCTAGGTCAGCTCGCATAATAGCAGAGAGTACAGCAGTGTCTTCCTGCGCCGTCATGCAGTAAGTCAGGTCTGTCTGGTTTGTCCAGACTTCGGTTGTGTTCTCAAATGCCTCAGATAGCAGATTTCCCGTGTAGTACACGTCGCTAGTTGCACTGTCGCACTTGACAACACCAGGCTTATCCGCTCCCGCAGTGTACACACCATCCTTGGAAGCATACTTGGCCCGGTATTCAACGGCGCTGGAAGCGTCGCTCAGGTTGGCCTTTGATGCGCACTCGAAAGCAATATCCCGCAGGGCCTCATTGACCTCCATGACTTCAGTACCATACTGCGTGGTGGGGTACTGTCCGGGCATGCTGTTTCCGTAACCCACGTAACCAGTCGTCATGTTCTCGGGCATCTCACGTCCATCCAGCTCATACTGAAGTCCAACCTGGACCGTGAACTTTGACAAGGCTACGGTGCCAAGCGTTCCCAGCTTGGGGTTGACTCCGGCGATGCCATTGATCAGGAAATAGGTTGAGGTGAAGTCGAACGCCGTGGACAACATCAGGGAGGCCACAGAAACTGCAGCATTGACTTCCGACTCTCCTGTCGTCATCTGGCAAATCTCCCCAGACTTGGCGCAGTGAACCTGCGGGTAGATGGGCGAAAGTCCCGGGACAGTGATGTTGTGGGCCAAGAGGTCTCCATAGCCACTGGTGGGGAACTTTTCGTACCAAATAGCGGCCTCGGAATCAAACTATAGATGGGTTAGGAAAGCGTGCAGGTGGGCATGTTGAGCTTCATTACCAGGTTTACTATCAAGATCTTTGGCTTGATCTTGTCCGACGAGTGCCGCTCCTGCAGGCTTATACGGGGATACGAGCGGGGCTGTGGAGGGCGGGCAACAGCCAAGACCTGGCTGGCCGACAGCAGCAGGCTAGTCACAAGAAGGTGAGAATGCATATTGGTCGATCTGCGTCCAAACTTGTCCAAGTTGAACGACTAATTGGCCAGCCTGGGTCACACAAATCAGCCAAGAAAGTGAAAATCGCGGAAACGAGCAGGCCACCGCCATCTACTCTTTATTTAATTTCTCAAACCCAGTAACCATGACTAGATTTGTCAAAGGGGAAAAAAACCCCCATATCAGCACCTAGTGCTCATCCGATTCAACCCAGATAAATGATAAGCATTCACCTCCTGTATGCGGAAGAGTTAATATTAAAAACATAGGACCGATCCACCCGAATGACGACTACGCGGAAGGGAACAATAGTATTGTATATGAGAAATCAGAGTATTGAACCCAAACTAACGGATGTTCGGCACCCAAGATAAGGATAGACTTGCAATTGCTGTGTTCCATTTGCAGGCTTGACCGATTTTTACCCCTCTGACAAGGGTGGCTGAGAGATTTATTATCGCAGTGGGCCAGGCGGCGGGAGATTTGAGTCGCTGAAACGTCAGGGATTTGCGGTTCGCCGACGGCCACCTTATCTATCTCCACTCAAAGCTGTTGTAAGTTCCCCATACCTTTTGTCAAATCGCACCCGAGAGTGCGGTATAGAGGAGGCAATAGCCGTAATTTATTGTTTTTCCCTAGTTTGAGTCCATGTTCACATCTCATTTTGTGTGCCGCGAATTCTGTCAGCGCTACACGTGATCAGCAGAGTGCTCTTCTCCCGCGCTATTCCCAATGCGGTTGTGAGCATCCGCAGCGCGTCATCTCCCGATTTGATGTGCGAACAGTCATCTACGGAGTTTCGGGCATAATCAATGCTATGTAGTAGGAATTGTTGTGTATTTTTCTGCATGAATCGCGCCTAGTTTCCCTGCCAACAAAGTCAGTGCAGTGTCGTGTTGATAGTGCACGGTGCACTCGGATGGTTGCATGAGCCGTCAAACTTCATTCACTGTTTGCTTTGATCCACGATCAAATCGAAATAAAATTTTACACAATATTCACGATGGAAATTTATTTCTCAAGATCAAATCCAAGTGAATTTGATGTCGGCGCAAAGTTGGGCCTGTTATTTGTTCCGGAAATGTATTGCGATGACCTATAGGGTAGCTTTCATCTGTACGCTGATCGTGTCTTGGCTAGATGCTTGACCGATAATCCTACAACAAGGTCCTTGCATGTCCGGGACCATATGGAGCCCGTTTCTATGTTACATCGGTATTAATAGCAGCATGATTTATACAGGGCTGTTCGTATGATTTTCAACTCTATTGCTCCAAGCTTAAAGCCGGTGTCCGCCGGATCCGGTTCCGAATCCAATAGGAAGGCTTTAGCATTTTTCTAGAAGGGATCGCATCTCGATACCCCGAGTTTTAGTAAAACCTTGCTGCATGTCGGTGAGCCTCACTTATGCCATTTGGACTCAAATCGGACCAAGGAGGAGAAACAACAAATTTACGTCAAAACACGCGGTGCTGGCTGGTGTCGTATTTGTTATGGATGAGGTTTACAGTGGAATGTGCCGGACAACAGGGGAGAATGCCAAGTCAAACCAAACGAACCAAAACGCTTCATCACAATGATTCACTTTGAACAATACACGATACCTTTGTTGAGGATCAACAAACCAGTCGCAAAAGGCCATTCTCGTGCCATTTTAAGTGGATTCGGCCGGTTATTTCCCTGTGCGAACACGATCCATCTATATTTAGCATGTTGCAAGGCGCAGATCATTTCCATCTCAGCATCTACGCTGTGCCCATGTGGAGGCATTGAGTTCGAGACGTGTCAATCGCAATCTCACTGTGGCAGAGGTCGACGGTCAGCGCCACGCCGACGATCCGTGGCGCGATGCCGTTCGCCCCAATGACCTGCAGTTTGTCGTGCGGCGCGGAAGGATCTCGCTGCAAGTCCAATCCCGGCGGGACAGACGTGACGCGAAATTCGGGTTTCCTGCGCTCCGGGCCGCGAGATGAGCAGTGTTTTGTTTCCCGCTGCTTGCTGGGTTACCCGGGCGGGCCTCCGCTGCTGCTACTGCTGCTGCTGCTGCTGCAAGGTTCCGGGGCGACAAGCAACGGCTGTAACGTCGCATTTTGGCTGCGTGCGTTTGCTGCAGATCTTGGGCCCTTGAGGGATGAACGTTTTAGGCCGCTAACAGTAGCGATTCTTGCGATCAATGCACGCGGTCAAACACGTGAGGCCACGTCGAAACCCACTCTGCGCAAAAGGATTGCCTCTGGCCAACCACGCGCGGCGCTGCGCTCCATCTGAGCCCAAGCGTCTCGGGAATACGGGGTGGGATTCTCCACCGGAGCAGGGAGCTGATGTCATTTGTTTCCGCAAGGTGCTCTATTATTAGTCAAGAAATATGCTTCTCTGGGCGATGCCAACCCCCAAAAAATGCGACTTGCGATGGCGAGCACCCGTCGGGGCGAGCCCGGGCTGGGGAAGTTTCAGGAATACGAGATCCCAAGGCTTTCCCCGTACATGTAAGCCCTTGAGCTTTGTGACGTAAACGGAAACCCCGTTGCTTGTTTGCGACTGGTGCTTTGTTGTTTGCCAAGTGAGGCTGGTGATGACCCGGCACCTCCGTACACTGAGGCCGGGACGGGCCATCCTGGTGAGGGGGGAAAAGAGTGGATAGCAACAACACTTTGAGATGCCAAGGCGTCGGGTTTTGGAAACATAAATAGTCGATTGATTCCCGGAGCAGAGATAACTTCATCACCAGCTCATTCACTCAATAGCTTCTCTACTACGCCTTTCACCGCACACAACACTCACATCACCACTACCAACACCACAAAAAACTCCACACCAACCCCCCCCCCCCCCCAACAACCTTCAAAATGCAGTTCTCCAACCTCCTCAACATTGCTGCTCTTGCTACTGCCGTCTCGGCCGTCACTGGTCAGTTTGCTTCCGCCACCAACTTCGAACCCCCCGACTAACCCTCATCCCCAGTTTCCTACGACACCAACTACGACAACGGCAGCCTCCAGGTCAGCAGCCTCTCGTGCTCCGACGGCGCCAACGGCCTCACCACCAAGTACGGCTGGACCACCATCTCCCAGATCGCCAACTACCCCCTGATTGCCGGCGCCGAGGCCGTTGCCGGCTGGAACTCGGCCAGCTGCGGCACCTGCTGGGAGCTCACCTACAACGGCAACTCCATCGTCGTCATGGCCGTCGACCACGCCGCCTCCGGCTTCAACCTGCCCACCGCCGCCATGAACCAGCTCACCAACAACCGCGCTGTCGAGGTTGGCCGCGTCGACGCCACCGCCACCCAGGTCGCCCTGTCCCGCTGCGGCATCAACTAGAGCGCGACTGTGACGAATCAATCAAACGAGCGACGGAGAGCATGGGTATTTCATTCCTTTTAATGATGGACGGACGGACGGAAGCATATTATAGACGGTACATTCCTTAATTATTTAGACGATTTCGCATTCCAGCCGCGACATTTTTACACAGGCTGCGTACGAACATATTTAATGTAAATACAATACATTACATTTCACATCAAATTCTTTCCACTGCTGCGCCTCTATGCCTTTTGTGACATGTAGATAATTATTCAACAACCCGGGCTGAGTTCTATGTGCTCAAATTCGACCAATCATGTCAACCAGCGTGCATAATCGAGCAATGCTGGCATGGGGTTGTTGATACAACATCACCCTTGCATTATTGCCACGTGAATACTTTGCTGCATGGTGGCTTTGCAAAAATGGCACCGGTTTTACACTTTTTAAGTAAATCATAGATGCACAATTATTTTTCTTTTAGACAATACTCTCTCTGCTGCCTGCATTTTTCGGTGCCGGGTCTACCGTGAAGCAGACTCAAGACTCCCGGTCCTTTTTCTTTGATGATTTCCAGGGCGGCATTGACTTGATGTTTGTGTTCCGTCGGCATGACTTGGATGAGTTCCTTGGTGGTCTTGGCTACGACTAGTTAGTTAAATGCCGTCTTGTTCCAGGTTACGCCTGCGACATTGTGGATTCTCCATTCGCTCCAGGCCTTTTCAGAGAAGTTGAAACCGTAAATTGTTGGAAGCGTACAAGCCGAGGGAGAGTTTTCCGGGCTCTCCTTATCGTTTAGTTTAAACAATGGGCTATGGGTATTTCTGAACAACTCGTTGCGCGGATGGATCCGGCTAAACGTATCATAGTCAATCATGTATCACTTTTCCGTTTGAAGAATAGTTCCTTCCACAAACTCATTGAAATATACCAGCCTCTTCTTCCTGTAGCGCCAGAATCTACTCTCACGAGTCACCAGCTTTTCCTCCAGGCCCTTCGGATCTAACCCCAGTGAGAAAGGGATACTTGATTATATCATCTAAAATATTTTCTTAGCGTTTTCATCGCACTATTTCTCATTAGCTAGGATTGATTTTTTGTAGAAGCTACACTAGAAGCCAAACTAGAGAAAGAGGTACCTCTGTTACAATCATTCTAGTGTTGGGTCGCAAGGACACGAGTGCGTCTATCCAAATGGAATCAGTTTACAGATCGAAATGCAGCCCCCGTTACGCTGGAATGTGTCCAATTACTTGCATCCTCACGAAATAGATATAATTAAGTATAAAAACCAATAATTTATGCACAAATGTGCAATTACAAGTAGGTCTTTCCTTTATTGGCGCCGGATACGAATCCTCCTTCTTCGACACACTCCCCGATAACCAGTTGTCTCTCGCCATCAACTCCCGCAACACCAAACCTCACCTTGACGTCTCTCAAGATCCTCGATCTGTCCTCGTCCGCAAGCGCGCCTCCGCCAGAGGGTAAGCTGAAATTCGGGTTTCCCCTCGTGAGCGTCGACACGTTCATCATCAGCCTCGGCACCCAGATGAGCAAGTCAACCACCAGGCCGGCAACGGCGACCAGGAGCAGCACAAAAGTTGACAGTATCAGGACGCCCATCCAGGCCCTGTCGTAGTATATCGTCTTGTCCGTGCCGCGGATAGTGGCGTTGGTCTGCGACACCTTGGTGTCCAGCTTCCCGAACTCGGCGGGGTGACCGGTCTGGATGGCGGTTGTGGCGGACAGCGAGAGCCAGTACGTGTTGATCAGCTGAGCGAGCCGTATAGAAAACTCCTTCTTGCCAATGGTGTAGACGGGCGGGTTGGACAGGGTCGCGGTCGAGTTGAAGGCTCGCTTGGGGTTGATCAGGTAGCCCTGGATCAGCGACGGGGTGTCGCTGCGGGCTCCGGAGTTTGTGAATAGCATCAGCGGCTGAAAGAAGTAGAGCATCTGGTTCTTCACGCCGGTGCAGCTGTCGAAGACGGTGAAATTGCTCTCGAGTCCTTGGGGGCCGGTCCAGGGCCGAAGGTGGGTGGCTGTGCAGTTCCAGCCGGCACACTCGGCCTTGACCTCGACGCTGTAAGTGCTGACTGTGCAGTTTCCGACGGTGACGCCCTCATTGTCCCATCCAAGGTAGAGGAGGGGGCGGGCCCTGTAATCGCTATTGTTGCATCGCTCGTAGGCATCCGCGTTGGTGTCCGTGGAGAGTATGTTGCCCCAGAGAAATGATTCCCCCTCTACTTTTGAGGCGTTTACCGCGCTCACGTCTTCGTCCCCGCGCAGGCTGTGGCAGTCAATATGGAGGTATGAGGTATTAAATGCAAATGTTGAATTTTGGTTTTCCGGTATGCGGCCAACTGGTATACCAGTTAGGCTGGAATATGTCGGGACGAAACTGCCATCGTCATCGTCGTCGTCGCTGACTGGAATCCATTCCTCGCTGTCCCTCCCAGCATAGCCCGGCAGGTACTCGAGCATTGGAATCTTGATGTTGCCCCACTGGTCCATGCTGGAATTCTGAGTTGTGGTGGAGGCGAGCGAGGCACAAAACAGGCCTGTTTTGGGGATACTGGTGCCTCCATAGTCTCCGAGAATAAGGTCTTGAGGAAACGTCGAGTTTGGATCAACATATGGCACCATGTCGTAGGATGTATGACCCTTGTCCTTGACCTGCAAGACGCGGAGCATGGCTTGTCCGCCCAATGGAGACAGAGACCAAAGCAGTATCAAGGCGAGGGCAATCACGCCAATGTTCTGAAGTTCGAATATCGTCGATATCGTTCCCGTCGCCGTCGTTGAACCGTACAGCAAATCGAGGGTGCCGATGCGCTCCCCTTGCTGCATTTTCCACCGTGCAAAACTCTTGACTGCCTTTCCCAGAATGAAAGCAAACATGAGAGGGTAAACGGTCGGTCCCTGGATATGGTCAGTGCTGCGCGAAATTGGTCCAGAGGCTGGAGACGCACGAGCTTGGACAGTTGGCTGAGGAAGTTGCCGACTCCTCTGGCTTTCTCAAGGCCATGGTCGTTGTACCAAATCAAGAGAAGGATGTAAACAATAATTAGCAGAACCATCAGTATGGCATATATGTTGACCAAGAATTCGATAGGTCGTGATAATCCACCGAGCAGCCTTTCACGGGGCCACTGCAGCGGCTTCGATTGCGCCTTGTCAGCAGGAGCCGTGGCTGCCTTGAATACTGCCATGGCTCAAAGTGTTCAGTGAGTGCAGGCGGGTGCGATTAGTTCTGAACATCCAAAATAAATTCCAACGAAAGCGGCGTCACCCAGAGGCTGGGACCGGGCAGTCAGAGTTGATTGTGGTGAGATGAGAGAGCGGAGAGAGCGGAGAGAGCATCAAGAAAGGAATTAGATGGATAATGATGAGCGCATGCCTTAAAAAAAGATATGTTGGTAGGACGGCAGGGTTGCTTTGGCAGGCTATTCGACACATGTAGAGGGCTAATGCAATGCAGCAATAAGCCAGGCTGGACCAACAAGTGGTGTGCTGTCAGACTGGCAGCGGTGACTGCCTTCAGCCCTGTGATGGAGCGTCATCAGGCTGCATGGGCCAGTATATTTTTGGTGGCTTTTGTTCCTTTTCCAGCATGGCCCAATTGCTGACCACACGTTGGCGCCTCCATCGTACGGTGAATTATGTGCGTCACCTCGGGCGCCACTGAGGTGCGATGGCGCATGGTTCGCCTGGCATGATTTATACAGTCAATGAAATGCCGAACCGCGGCCTGTCTACTGCTCACTCGCCTTTGCCATGTCGGCCCAAGCCGCTGGTGAGTGAGGGGAAAGAAAAAAAGCTTGGGCGTACGTGCGTATCGACAGCCCAAAGCGATTTGTTGCAGTGACCATCCGGCATTTTGGCCCCCGATTTGGCGAGGCCCCATGGCACATGACGGGGCGCATATGGGCTGGCTGCCTTCAGGTGTAGGACTGCGTTTTTGTCCACTATCGACGCCCTTGATTGGTGCGATGAGAGGAGCCCTCGTTATTGGGGGAGCATGGACCACCGGGCCAGCGTGCCCGACAAAAGCAATTATCGCACCTTTTGGCGCGAGCAACCCCGCATCAGAGGCGAGTATATTCTCACACAGTGTACTCATTGACGTCAGAAGGGGAAATTCGCATTGATTGGTCATTTTGAGCCTTTCTTTTATCTTTGCAAACTGCCCAGCCATCTCCCTGCTAGCCTCTCTTCCTATTCCCTCACCATTCCGTCTCACCGCCAACTGCCCAAATCACCACCATGCCACCAGTTACGCGCAAACGCAAGGCTCTCGAAGCTGTCAACGCCAACGCCAACGCCGACGGCGACAAGCCGAGCAATTCCAAAAAGGCCAGGGCGACACCCAAAGCCAGGGCGACACCCAAAGCCAAGGCCAAATCCAAGGCCAAACCCAAGGCAAACCCCAAGACGAAATCCAAGGCTAATCCCAACACCACCGAGAAGGAACTTGCCAAACAGCCCCCTTCAGAACCCCCAGCAGAGTCCGCTTCAGACTCTCCTTCAGAATCCCCTTCGGAGCCTCCTTCAGATCCCAAGTGGGATCACCTCCTCCAAATCACCCTTGAGCGTAGAAGCATCCGCTGGGAACAGGTGTCGGGATCCAAGAGCCTCGATGCTCAGTTTTTAAAAGCGACAAAGGACCACGATAAAGCCTTCGAGTTCAAATGCATCTGCAACCCCGTTCGCATGTACGAGGACAACCAAGATGAGGAGGAGCATGAGAACGGTTGTGACAACGGCAAGACGTGTCCGTGCGAAAAGCCGGCCGCCTCGCTTCCCCTCCATCCAACCACCATGACCGTTGCTGGCCTGCACAGAACGAATCTGGTAGGAGACATGATGAACATCCGCAATCCCGACCTATTCGCAATGTACACCTTCAACCGCCACTTGGCCTACGGAGCCCTGGAGGTGGTGCACAACATGCTCCTGGACTTTGACGACTTGTACAAGAATAAACATTGGCGTGCAGCCTGGGGAGTCATTGAGGGTATGGTCATGGGCATGCTGGTTCGCGATTGCGGCATGATGATGATGTGCGACGACCCATACATGGTCACGACAACAGCTGCGCAAATGGCGAGGATGGTGCTCACCATGTTTGCCGTTTTGGAGAAGGAGGGACACCTTGGCAACAACTCGCCCGTGCGCAACTTGGGCTGGATCATTTCGCTGTACCTGAAAATGGTCAGAATGCTGCGCGAATCAAACGTGCTGCAAAGGGCCAAGCCCTCCAGGACCAAGGCCTTCAAGTTCAACCCTGACAACCTGGACCTCTACCTGTGCGCCTACGCTCACCGCCACGGCATCACAGTCCCGGGCGTTGCCGACCTTTCCAAGGACGCCGACATCACCATGCCCAAGCCTACCACCAAGGACCCGTGGGGCTGGTCGAGGGCTTTCGCGGACCTTGAGGAAAATTGCGTCGCGCCCATATATGCCTTTCGCGGACCTTACAGGGATAAGCTTGGGGGCGACGGCTTGGACATCACCACTTGGCGCTCTGATGAGCGGAAGGAGTATAATTTTGACGAAAAGGACCCACTGCCTGCAGATGCGATTGAAAAGCTTGAAAGGGGTCTCGCATTTGTAATCGAGTAAGCCAAGAAGGTATGATTCGGGTTGAGTATGTTGTCGGGGTTTGGGTGTGGGTTATTTCAAAATATTGTATTCGGCTCTGTTTTGTAGGTTTGACTTTTGGCGTCCGTCATGTAGTTGTTTGTTGCCTAACATTTTTATCGATGCGCTTATCAAAATACTTGGTTTGGTTAGTTTCACCACCAGGGCTAAAGAGCTGCCCAAGTCTCCAAATACCCTTGCCTGAAGTGAAGATGAGATGAAGACACTGAGCTCTGACATGTGTCAATTAATCAAATGGTACCCCCCAGCTCATTTAGACATTTTATAAAACGAATATCTGAGATTTGCTGTTTCTCTCGAGCATGCCACTCCTCGACTTGGGCCTGGCGCTCTTTTAACTCTTGAAAGAGGGACTCCAACTCTATTGCTGTCTGCTCCTCCACGAACTTGATTCGACTCTCCTCGGAATGATAGCTGTCCACTAAAAACGCTCATTAACCCCCATACCTCTCAGAAATCTCTCTTTACTGTCTTATCTACTTTTACGCAAAGTCAGTGTCCGATCCTTGCGTGACCACAAGATCTTTTGCCTCTAACACAATTCACCCAAGCACCCCTAGTCTCCGGCATGATGCACGATTTCCCACCGGTCAGACAACAAGCACAAGGGTATAGAGCAAAAAAGCCTTGCGACGATATTACCTCTCTGCCTGTGCCTCAGCGTGAGCTGCACTACTCTTCTTCCTTCTAGCCATCAGAACAATATTAGCATGGACAAGGGATAAACAGAGGGAAAAGCGACATTTGGCTGAGCCATGCCAAGATGGACAGCGCTAGTTCTGCATTGATCAGGAGACAGTCAATAAAGGCTTGCACGATTGATGCTACCTAACCATTTGAGGAACAGCGTATGGCGAATTTAAACAAAAGGCGGCGGCGCCATGAGCAGCCGAAGAGCCCAACTGAACATAAGCCCAGTTTAGATGCCGCCTTGATAAATATCTTGTTTTTTGTAAGCTAGTAAGTACTATGAAATAATTGCAACAAGAAAAAAAGTGTTCAGTTACAATTCGAGATTTGGGGTATTCGGAAAATTTATAGAGGTGCTTGTACACATTAAATACTATAGATTGTACATAGATATCATGCCGATGGAGAGCATCTGCTATTTCGTGTTTGTAGTATTAAAGATAATGCATGCTGATGCCAAAATTTGGGTGAGCTATGATTGGTTAGCTAATGAAGACGCCACGCAAAACGCCACGCCATGACAAGCTTGTTCAGGTCTTGCAGTGTTAATCTCCACACCCAAAAGACATGAATCAGGATGTAATTAATAAATGAGGCCACACCGCCGCACACATTTCTCTGGGCACGTTTTTTTCTTCAACACACCCCTCATAGCTACGCATACAAGACACGATGAAGATATCGGTCCAAGCATTATGGTCCCTTCCCATCCTCCTAAACATCAACCAATTGGTGGACGGGAGGCAGTGCACGCCGCGAAGCAAACCCTCGAGCGTCACCGGGGTCGAGACTGATTACTCAATCAGCAGCATCGCCTCCACGAGCATTCTCGAAACCGTATCCACGACTACAACAGAGCCTTTGTCTACGACAGATGAATCATCAACCACAAAGACATCATTCACGAGCGACGGTCAACCTGGCTCAGAGACATCCAGTACGGAGACCCTGTCTACGGACAGCACGTCGGTCGCGACCGCAGCGACCCAGACAGATGCCACATCTGAGACGAATTTTATATCGACAACAGACATTGTAACATCTACGCCAGACACCGTATCTATCACAAACTCAATACCTACGACGGACGGATCTACCACGGACACTTCATCTACAGATGTATCCACCACAAGCCCAACATCTACTACAGATAATATATCTATCACGGATATTTCAACCACAGATGCGTCTACCGCAGATGCGTCTACTGCAGATACGTCTACGATAAATTTATCTACTACAAGTACAACATTTGCCGTAGATACATCCGCCACAAGCACAACATCCACGACAGATGTATCTACCACGGACATATCCACCACAGTTGCAACTACAACGGAGACCGCTCCTGCCACAGCACCCACTGCCTTTACACAATTTATCACCTACGAACCCGATGGTTCCACCCATGATACTAAGATGATGTACTCGGCCGTATACGACGAGTTTTCACTCGGATGGGATACTACCTTCCCCAATCCACCTGCTACCTTAAAGATTGATCCTGATACACATCGCCTGTACATCGTGATGGAAAGCGATGGCCGTATTTTCTGGGCCTGCATCAATCTGGGTCTTCGGGCTGATACTACAATTAGCTTCGCGACACAGGAACGCGTCGGTGTTCGAGGCTACGTTACTGGGACACGCGGGGCAGACGGCTTTCTGACCGTTGGATTGGAGGCTGGTGGCACTGCTGCTCTGGGTCATCCCAGCAACTCCAAGTCTCTTCACGTATTTAGAAGCACCACGCAGAGCATTCAGGTTAGGGTACAAATTTCGTAGTTCATACTTTGTGACGTACTTAGATATGCGTTTAGAGTATTGTAATTTAATTCTTGGCTATGTTTTAATTGGTTCATTCAAAACGGGGCACTGTGTGTTGGATGTAAGAGGTCCAGAAGTGGTTATTCGTGACCTTCAACTCCAATGCAAGCCAAAACTGGAAACCACTGCTTATTTTGCCCAGCGAGCTTCTTGTCATGACTGCTGACCGCTATGCAACAGGGCAAATTGTTGACCAATAGGTGCTAGTGTGGCAATCATGCAGCATTCGGTAGACCTGCAGAGCTCAGATACGGGTAATGAATCTATATGGAGTGAACCACAAGTGATACGACGACAAGAAATGAGGTTGTACGAATGTATGACCTTCCAGCTTAACCTGATCAACAATACGGTCAGTCGTAAAATATGAATCTCGATATAAGCGTTTCTTTTGTTAGGTATAAGGCAGCGCCACCTTCGCTTGGACCGCGCTTAACTATCTGGTCAGTCCAACATATATTTAACCACCTTGCGGGTGAATCAAGTATATCTACATCTATATAGGGAATCTTTCATGAAATATGTAAGAATCAAAATAGAGGAAGCAAGACGCTCGCTCCCTATCTCGTCAATAGCCGCCAGCAAGTTCATATACTGAACATACACCTCGCTAACCATGGTCCGTGAGTCTTTGGCACCCTCTGCTACCCTCGGTACTCACCATAGGCTCAGGGGTTTAAGGCTTCCACGATGGTGGGAGCGGTGGTAGCCGGGTCATGTAATCGAAGGATAAATCGCCCCCCGCCTTCATCGCCTCTTCGGGGATCTGACCCACGAAAATGACAATCTAAAGCTACTTGAGCTGTTCCTCTAGATCTGGGTACCACCGTGTGGCAAACGCGCTGTCTTTAATCATAGTCTTGCATTGTCCAAAGGCCACCAAAACCTGTTGCCGCATCTGAGTTTGCCTCGACATCAGACACGAAGCCGTCGTAAATCTCCTAAATCGAGGCCCAGATTACGGCTTAGACCGAAAGAAAATCTCCTTGCACCTCTATTGGCTTCACATTTGGAGCGACGGTCACCTGAGACGTTCCCGGCCTATGGGATCTCAGAAGGGCTTGCTTGAGTGTCCGTTGGGCAGATCTTTGCGTCTGCCTTTGTAAATTTATCCGGTTTATATCAGGGTAATCAGATTATACATTAACAGATCCACCGGTGCCCATAATTAACCCTACGAGCTGTCCGCTTTGAAATGTGCAAGACTAACGGTTACGCTCGGTTCTTAGTCCTTTCTAGCCACATGCGCACTTTTAGAAACAGAAACATTATTTCAATCCAATGGGATCCACCCAGGTTTTCAAAGTTAAAATTTCCCCGAAATGTTTTCGATTTCAACCAGTGTTCCTAAACTGTCCCCATATTTAGTCCCTGTCCCAGTTCCTTGGTGATTTCTTTTGGAATGTACACGCCGCTCGTGGGCTTTTTTGAAGGCTTGGCTGCAGAATCCCTGAAGCAGCTCATCTTTCCAAAGTACACGCCATGGTCCACGGCGTTGAAAGGAATGGAACTATTAGCATTGCATGAGGAGTTGTGGCTGCCCTCGCAGACCTTGATGTCCTTGAGGGGCCAGTATTCGGGACCAGAGTGGTTTCCCATGAGCCACACCTCGGGAGAAGTGTGACGGTATCCCAGCCAGGTCGGGGGCAAGCGGGGAACAGGATCAGCACCGTGAGTGACGCGGTACACGTGACCGGGCTGGTTCGTGATGAAGTCGCTGACAATTTCGTTGCCAACGCGAGGTTGTCCGTAAGTGTACAGGTCGAGCTTGTACCCGTCGGCGCGGAGGTGGGCAGCGCCAATGGCCGCGATGGCACCGCCGAGGGAATGGCCCACCACCACGAGGCTGTAGTTCGCATTCGGGCGTCTGGCCTGAGCCTCGTCAATGGCAGCCCGCACGCCCTTGGACAGCAACATCCAAGCATCATAAAAGCCCTTGTGAAACATCCCCCCGGGAACAAGGTCGGTTTTGACAGCCAGGATGTTCAGGTTCGTATTCCAGTTTTGGTCCGAAGCCGTCCCGCGAGCGGCAAAGATGACCTGCTTCCGGGAGTCCACCAGAGCGACATAGCCGGCAATGTCGGTTTTTGGATCAGTCCTGTTCAGTGACACACGTCGGTTAGCGCAGCGCCGCGCCGCGGGAATTGGCCATGCATACTGGAAAGACTTGACTATTGTGCCTGCGTCGGCCAGCACCCTGTCGCAGTTGACTTCGCACGCAATCGGCGCACCAGCTGCCGTGCCGTTGTTGCAATACGTCGCAGCGGAATACTGCGAATAAAGGTCCAGGATTCCTACATCTGCACGTGTGATAGCTACTACTCCTGGTTAGAATATTGATGACTAGGATTCAATTATGAATCATTGCAAGCCACTTCGGTATACCTTTACCGCGGGGAGCGGGCTCGTTAGCAACACGACGGATGGGTTCTGCGAAGGAAATGCCTGCAGAGGCGGCAAGATAAAAGATTAACAGGGGCAACATAGATAAGACGCATCTGTCGAGTAGAAATATCTTCTCAGCTTGTTCACACTCACAAATTCTAGGAAAGATTTTACGTGGTTTTATTGTCAAGCATCCGAGAAATTTCCATCTTCATCCAACTGTACATTTTTCACAATGCCGAATCCATTCTTGATACCCACTGTTAGACAACAGAATTTTCTTGTGCTTATCGGAATGCCGGGAGATTATCATCAACAAAGACATTCCCAAGGGGATTGACTTGGCTGATCCCGGGCTATCTTGGCCCTTGGCAAGGACACATGTGTCTCAAATAATCATTTCTGCAAGCATTTAATGCAAACACAGGCGTGTCTAGCACCATATCAGGGTGGCCGCGCATTTCCTATGCTAACGGACCGTGTCTCTCAAGTGGATTGGAGCAGATGTTGAAACCAATCGTATGATTCCCCTGTCTGAAAAACAATAACGAGCACCCATTATTTGACTTATCCAGGCGGTCCGCTTCGTTTAAATTCAGCGACATAGACCGCATATTCGATGATAAACCATCACCCTTTTCCCCAGAATAATAAGCGGATGGTTCCTACCAATATTGACAATGGATTTAAATAGAAACCATTGAGGAGGGCAATAGTGAAAGCAATCAATTACGCCTTAGGATGTAATGTTTGGATAATAGTTGGGTGTTACAAATGCCAATACACGATACTAAAGCTTGAGGATAAGGAGGAGGTGAAGGCGAAAGTTGAAAGGGGCAAGGGTTAATCCTTGCCCTTAGGTAAAAATGACGTTTTACAGCCTTTCTTTTTTTTTTTTTTTACTTGGCAGTTTTTTGTTGCTTTGAGCCAGTAGTGGTCGCCAAAATGTTATCAGAATTCCATATTAATCACATAGCTTCTATTCTCTCGTCGTGCTATCAAAACAATATTTTCAAGGCTCTTGACGTCACGCGCGTGCATCGTAGTGTGCTTTTTGACCACCACGTGCTCGCTAGTGGCGATTGCGGCGCATTAGACGTACCGTACCGGTATACACTACATAACCAATCTCTGGGCTATTTTTGACGCCATGATACGAGTCATGCACGCGGGAATGTAGGGTGGGACTACTGAGACAAATGCAGAGCCCTTTTCCATAGATGAAGAGCCAACCGTCTTTACCACGTTTCCAGCTGCGACATCTGCTTACTACTGCATAAATCCTGTATAAATCGAGAGGACATTCCACCTGAAAGAGCGGTAAGCGATGGCCATTAGGTGAATGCAACGAAACACACCAACAATGCTCCAGCGGAAGACAGGAATATTTGTCCCGAGCGATGATTGATTCGGCCCCGAGCCTGAATTATTGCCAATACGCTGAGTCGCCAATATTGCATAGGATGTGGTAAGTCTGAGCATGGGCTTCTCCAAATGTGCACGCTGATGAATTGTGAGCACCTCGCATAGAAATATGCCGAGATTAAAAATACCGAACCTATGCACTGTGGCTAACTAATTACCCGACTTCAATTTCACTGCAGTTTCGGTTATTGTAAATCATCTTGGGCCATGATGGACGGGCAAAGCTCAATCGAGGCGCTGCGGATATCCCGCTCAGTAAACCGCGCGCTCTCGACGGCACGAAAATCCACGGCATATTGGCACATTTTTATTCTGTCTTTGCATTGCTCTCCGGCTAACGCCAGCAAATGCTTTTTTTTTTTTTTTTGCTAGGTTCCGTTGCGCCGGTTGTGTCACTCTCGACGCCGTCTGACGTCAGGCAAAAAGAAAAAGACTGCTCCCAAGGGGCTGATAACGCCCCAAAAAGTCACCCAAATTTAGCATGACTTCATGGCTCCGTTGTGATGGGTTAGCTCGGTTCGCTCGGTTAGTGCGTCCAATTGTCAGTTGACATTGTCTCAGCAGGGCCATCATGATGCTCAACATTCGCTCCCTCCCCCCGCTTCCCTCTTTCCACACCGCGCTTACCTTGGGCAATCTCACATCGCCATCACGAAGCCCACTCTTCGGCTCGATCGTGGCGACGCTAAGGTGGTGAAAGTGCATCACAGCACATGATTTCGGGGCTCGTGACTACGACCTTGTCCGGTTACATCGCCTTGCCTTGCATTAGGCTCTGATCCGGGGTTTTGGCGTATGCTGCCTGCGGCGCTACTGGGAATCTGAGGTGTGACACACGCACACACACACACACCACACATCAAAAGAGCGGATTTGTTCGCCCGCGCCTGCCAACCTCCATACAAAAAGGCTGTCGAATGGTTTTCTTTCATTTCACATCAGACTGCTCTGGGGTTTCTCGCGCCATCACTCGTGCTATGCGCTGATGAAGAAGACAGCCTCCAGGCCCAGCGAGCCCCCCCGCTTTTGGGCTAGAGTTGGTTGCAGCGGGATCTAATCGTACATAAAGGCTGCCAAGAGGTGGTATTCAGCAGCCTTGCTGCGCCCTTAATAAACAGCGGTATTGGTGTGCTGCGAAGGGGCTAGATGCCATCACATTCGCGTCATGGCATCGACCGACAGAACCATCGTCAATGTTGGCCTCATCGGCTGCGGCGAGGTGACTCGAGTCATTCACATCCCCGCGCTCTCGTCCATGAGCACCTGGTTCCGCATCACCTACCTGTGTGACCTCTCATCTGCCGCGCTCGAGCACTGCGCCGCCGAGATTCATGGAACGGTCAAGACCACTCGTGACCCGACCGAGATTTGTTCGTCGCCAGAGGTGGACGTCATCATGGTGTTCAGTCCGAGCGAGTATCATGCAGACCATGCCATTCTTTCCTTGCGTCACGATAAGCACGTGTTTGTCGAGAAGCCGCTGGTTCTCACGAAACAGGATGCATTGGCCATTGCGGAAGCGGAGGGCGCAAGCAGAGCAAAGGTTATGGTGGGATACATGAGGCGCTATGCCGCACCTTTTGAAGACGCCATGCGCGAGATTGGCGGCATGGACAAGTTATTATACGCCAAAGTTCGAGGTATGTACCGGATGATCAAACTTGGACGTGCGTAAAGATAGAGCTGAGTCAATGCAGACATCATCAGTCCAGGTTCCACATTTGTGGATCAATCAGGGACATTTCCTGAAAAGGTCACCGATTATGATCCCAAAGACCTGGTTGACAGAGAGACACGAGGCAAAAATATGAGCGAAAGGGCTCACGAAGAGTGCGGGGAGCTTCCTGTAACGCCCGAGTCAAGTCGTATGTGGAACAGTCTTTGTGGATTGGGATCACAAGATCTCTCTGTCATGAGAGAGGCGCTTGGAATGCCCGAAAAAGTCGTCGGCTCATCTCTAGCATTCCCATTCTGGACGTATGTTGCCAAGTCATGAGTACATTCACCGGCTTGACACTGACTTTATGCGGCAGTGTTCTTTTCAGATACCCAACATTTACCGTCTTGTATGAGTCAGGACGAGACAATATTCCCCGCCTCGACGCCCACCTCGAAGTCTACTCTGCCAATAAAATGGTGCGAGCGCAGTATGATACCCCAGGCATTGGTGGGCTACCAGTCACGATGCACATTGTTGAAAACGCCGACGGATCGTACAAAAAGAGCACGATCAGCAAAACCTATGCGGATCCGTACAATCTGGAGATGCAGGCACTGTGGGCCGTGGTGGCGGAAGGGGCGGCCGTCAAAACAACTGTGCAGGACGCTATCGAGGATTTGGACCTTTTTGCCATGGTCATGGCTCACTTCTATGGGGCAGAGGCGCACGATTCATGTGATAGCGTAACATGGTGAGATCATGAGCGTCCCCGAACGCTTGAACCATGGTGTAAAAATATGGGGGAACTTGGAGTTGATAAAAAAGTATGTACCAATGTTGAGATGCAAGATGATATGCAAGCTGATATGCAAGCTGCTAT
>VTGD01000131.1:0-135194 GCA_013406985.1 Calonectria crousiana | reverse complement strand
ATTGGTCCAAGACCGGTCATCCTATGGGAAACAGTCATCCTATGGTATTGTGGATCCCCTGTGGCCCGTGCGCCCTTTTTCGAACCAATCATCTTGCACAAAACAGTCATCCTATGGTACCAAACACCGTAGGATGACCGCGGAATAGAGGTTAGGCATAGCGGTTAGGCATAGCGGTTAGGCTTTTGTTTGTCCGTACCCATGTGGTTCTGGGCCTTGTTATCCTTTTCATATGGGCCTTATCGCCTTTGGGCGGTCAGAGCGCTGCGAGGCTACTTTCCGTATCTGAATTCAGGCAACACACTAAGGGGGAAATGTACTATCTAAACCCCAGCTACCAATGGTCCACGGCTGAAAATTATATAACTTCGTCCAAGGAAATTGCATTTACTAATTCACTCTACATCTCCAGTCTTATTGCATCGCCCAGCCAAAGGCATTCTGCAAGAGATTTGTGGGACCTCCCTAAGATTCCACAATTACCTCCTGGAGCAAAGGATGGCCAGTATTATGCCGTTGACTATGACAAGCTCTCAAATGGACATGATTATTATTCGTCCTTGTTGGGGCGGAAGGTTCAAGGGATGAACTTGTCATCCAGTAAATCACAGTATGACTTTCCTATAGAGACGTCGTATCTGGATTCTACTTGCTAGCGAGGTAATGCTGAAGTTCTATTAAAAGACTACGGCAGCTATTTGGCAAACGATGAACTTAATATTACGATGTTAAGCTGTCTAAATTTCGAGAGCTATAGTACATTTGTAACCAATATGTCTGTTCCTGATATAAGAAATAGTTCGGAGCCAATGGATAAAATCCCACCTGGATACTTGCTTTATGCAACTCTAAATTCAGCTTGCGATCTGGAGTATACCAATGTCACGTTGTTCAATTGCACCATGCTAGTCAAAACTCTGGAAAGCTGGATGCAATGCGGCCCATCGCCAGCTTCAACAAGTTGCAAGGTTACTCGTCAAAAGCAAATCGGCTCCAACGGATATCTCAATAACCCCTTCGTGTTCGAGGCAACGCGTCACAATTTCCAGCACAGCTGGCGGACAAGCGGTTTGGACATATATACCGAAAACATATCACCAACAGACAGCTACATTCGAGGTGATCTTTACCCATTTGCACATCAGGCAATTTCTAATTGGACCGACGTGGACACTGTGGGATTTTCAAGACGCCTTACAACTGCATTGAACACGTATTTTCAGGCCACCCAGTCACCCAGGTTTCATTCAAATAATACATTCGATGATACATCCAATGATGTTCCTGTGTCTACCCTCAATTTGGCCGACACCATATTCAATACCACAGAAGCAGACTCAATTATATATTCGATGTTTTATCAAGCGCATTGGGGATGGGTGTCGCTGCTTATTACCTCCACCCTAATTCTTGAATTTCTGGCTATTGGGGGACTTGCTTTTAGATTTCTCATTCACGGCCCAGATCTACTAGGCTTTGCAAGTTCAATGACAAGAGACAATAGACATGTACCAGTACCGGCTGGCGGAACTGCCATGGGTGGCTCTGATAGAGCAAGCTTACTGGGCGAGATGAAGATTCAACTTGCACAGATATTCAAGCGCAAGGGGATTTGGGTTATATTGCGGTGAGAAAAGTCCCAGACATTAACGAAAGCGGAAACAATGCCGTGGATGTTAAAAAAGAGGTGTCTTATAGACCTTTAAATAAGAAACGGTTATATGCTTAAATATTAAGTTTATTTCTTAGTTAGTCTTAGGAGTAAACAAGTTTAACTTAATTTAACTTTATATTTAATTTTCATCTTATAAGAATTATTAATAATTAAATCTTAGTGCCCTTCGAGACCCCTCCGCAACCCCGCCGCGACCCCCTTGAGACCACCTCCAGACCAAGACGTAACCTCACGATCCCCTTACTACCTTGAGATCATTACCTTAAGACCCCCTCGCGATCTCCCTGCGATCTCCTTGAGACTACCTTGAGACTAAGGTGTAATAATCCTTGTGATATCTTTCCGATGGCGCTGTACCAGTCTTACGGGTTCCATCGGCTAGCTCATAAGGTGTTGACATCCATTCATGACAATGGCCTTCTCGCTCAGGGTACTACTCTAAGCAAAGCCGGTGCGCTATCACTGGGTAAAATACCGCATCTGGGAATACCACCGAGTCACAAACCGATTAAGCCAGCTAAAGGGATTCTTTCTGTGATTCCTACCACACCTTGCTTCGTCTTTTCGGCTTTACCTTGGATCGTTGGCCTCTCTGTGTCGTCGGACCACAAGGCCGACATGACAAGCTACGCCATGAATCCCTTTTACTTGGAAGCGAATCGAATGAGAACAGGATGAAAGAAGACAAGAAGACCAATAAATCTCCGTCACATATTGAGAATGAACCAGCGATGGTCTATGAAAATCAACGCCAGTCATTAATCTGTATCTCAGCTCCAGCACCTCCTTTAAGTGATCTACCAGTCCAATGCTAGGGCTACTGGCAGCCCGATTAGATATTACATTGTCGTGCTGTCTTGTCTACACGAGCGAAATGGGATTCACATCGATTCGCGTATTTCAACGCACGTCGCCAACATAACCCCGGAGGCAGCTAGGTTTTTTGAAACCTAAAAGCTGCCACCTGATACAGAATGGCGGTACTTAATCTGCTGGTGGGTACGAAAAGGATATGGGTATGCCGTTCTTGATACCATGAGGTAGCCCCAGTAGGATGATTAAGACTCCTTCCGCGGCTATGCTACTGTCCTGGGGCCCATTGATGATAGTAACCTTACCATCTAGGGCGTTTTTAAATGCAAATCCATTGTGGCATCCCTGAGTATAATGCCGCGTTTAGGAATACCACCGAGTTCTGAACCGGTTAAGCTAACGAAAAGGATTCTGTCTCTATACTTCCTGCCACACTTTGCTTCGCATAACACATGTGGAAGGATCAGTTAGATACGTTAGATAAGCTCTCAAGAAGCGTTGATTTACTTTAGACACGCAATCATTTTGCCATCTATTTATACCCCCTCAGTGCAGCCTCAACGTTGATAGGCAAACTTTCAAATAATCCTAAGCTCGACTATTGTAACAATGAACGACACAGAGTTAGTTACTACCTCATTGATGATATCATTTAGCTTTGTTACTGCAGCAAATATCTCAACATCCGTCCAGGCTGTCACATTTACTACTAAGGCATAAATGACAGTCTTACGGGAAGGTCCCTTTCCGACAGAAGGGTGTTTGGTGGTCAGCCCGCGGCACATCCGAAACACACCCAGTCCTGTAGACTAGATAGCTGACAGCTAGCTATATAAGACCTAAGTAGACCCTCTCAATAGACGGACAAGAGCTCCAATGCAACTTGTGTGCCCCATAGCTTTGACACTAGGCCTTTGTGATATTTATATTGCGATATGTAAATAGCGATACGTTCAAGGAAGATCTAATTCAGACAAATGGGTTCAAGCTCCAGCTCTCTTTCATCACTCCCCATATTGAACATTCCCTCGAGTTTAGAGAGGGTGAAGAGGCCATCGAGGCATTTAGACTGGAGTTCGTCCACAATGAACTCGCATACCGGGTTCCGCCAGAAAGTCCAGACAACAGGCCACATTTCGATACAGTAACACGCCCCATGGCCATGTACGTTAGGTATTAAGCTGGTAATTATATAGTTTTACGAGGCATGGCTAACCGCAATTATGCATTCGTGTAGGGCTTCAGAGGTGGTTCTGCAGTTTGCTTAATAGGAGATGCGAGGATCCCCAACGCAGCCAGAGCCGTTTGACCAACTGTAGCGACCACGTCTTGCAGAGACAAGCCGGGCGCGGCATAGCGTGTGCATGCAGCCTGCAAGTCCAAACGGCTCAAATCAGCCGGTCCGTCGTGGTTGAGCGCATCTACCACGAGCGCATGGGCGAGCGCGCTGGCGAGGATGGCGGCGTGCTCATAGAAGAAGGCTTCGCCGGGGCGCCCAGCGCAGGCCTTCTGCAGCTCAACGTTGGTGACGCCAACGCCGCGATCGTCACGCAAAAAGGCCGACGCGTTGGGGCCAGACTGCGGCTGCACGATCTCGTCCAAGAAGCCCGAGTAGATGGTCGTGGTTGGGACGTAGGCGCTGGCACCACCCCGGGCGCGCAGCGTCGACACAAACGACGACGTGTACTGCTGCTGCAGGACAGATGGAGCACAGAGGTTCAGCCCGGCCTGGCCGCCCGAAGAAAGGCAGAAAACATTGGCTAGCACGGTGCCGTGGAAGTCGGGCGATACGGGCATAAAATCGGACACAACGGAGCGCGTTGACGGCCAAAAGGTGAAGGCCCATTGCGTGCTCAGACCTCCCTGCGACCAGCTGATGATGCTGACTTTGCGGTTGCGACTGATGCCGGAAACATAGTTGATCGCGTACGCGACGTACTCGGCGTTTACCTGCGCATCGTTCAACATGTTCTCGGGCACGTTGAGCCAGATGGGGTCTGCGTATGGCACATTGGTGAGGAGCTTGCGTAGATTCGAGGCAAAGTTGATGCCTCCGACGCCTCCGGTGCCGGGGACGAAGATGGTCGGCGGCTTCTCGCCGTACGTAAATGTTGCGGGGATGTAGATGGCCGCTCGCAGCTTGGCTTCGGGAACCGAGTACGGTGCATCAGAACTGCTCTTCTTTGGGTAGACCGCAAGCTGTGGCTCAGCCGTGTTTGTGTTGCTCTTTGAGTTTTCCGCTCCGTCCAGCTCGTAAATGGCGCTGGTAATGTCAAGAGGCACTATCAGTCCTGCCTTGATCTGGGCTCCCACATTGACATAAAAGCTGGGCGTGTTGGTGCTGTAGATGGCGCTCAGTGTTGCCGACACCTGCTCAATATTTGTTGGTGTTGCTGCGGGTACTATTTCTTCCAGCGCACTCAGCACAGATGGCGCATCTGTGGCATCGTGCAAAAGGCTACCAACCTCTTGAACAAGAGCCCCAACGTTTTGAACAACGACGTCAAGAAGTCCCCTCTCGCCAGCAAGGGGCGACGCCGAAACAGACTGCAGCAGGATGCTAGATGAAATCAGAATCCGCTTCAAAGAAGACATGTTGGGATGACACGGTCGGATAGCTGTGGGTGTAGGTCTGCTACACTGTGAGGCTTGCCCAGGGTATAAACTACTGACCCATAGGTCATGATTCCACGCTAGTTATTCCTTTCCGGCGGCGCAGACGAGAAAGGCCCGACCTGTCACCTGCGGGTGAATCAAAAGAGCCCGACAGCCTGACGAGCGCGGGTGACGGACGGCCTGAGCGCATCTGCCACTCGGCGCGACCAAAATGGGCGCCGCCTTCATTTCATGTGGCTGTCGTTATGGGTTAGACCAAAAGCAACGGAAATGAGAATCAGCCCCACTGGTAAATCAAGAGTTGTGTGAACTTCCATCCAATGGATATTGGACTATGTTATGACTATAATCCTGGTGGTGTGAGTGTGATGATAGGCATGTCTAGAGATGGTGATTATCGGCATGGATAGTTAAAATTCTGAATTAACTTTGATACAATCACTGTTGGCGTTCTTGAACGTTTTCTCTCTGGGTGAATGAGGTCGCCAAGTATTGTTTTTAGCCTAGCGATGGTTAGTGGCAAGATAGCTCCTTGGCTCGCGGCACTGTTCCGCTGCTCATCACTCGTGGCCCCGCAAATACGGAGTGTTCGCGGCGAAAAATGGGACGCCACAGTGCTATTTATGTGACCATTGCGAAATAAGGCAGGTGAATATGAGAATGGCTATTTGAGTCTGCTCCATGTACTAATGACTCGGCCTTGTTGTGTGCGGGTGCCAAACCTCCTTTTGTTTGGCAAAAGCAATCAGTATCATAATACTTGGAGCTCTACATCTCGTGTAGTTGGTCGACAACTCCGAATACGGCATGCCTCTTCCCACCCCAAAGTCATGCACCCTAGAGATTGCCTCAACAGCCCCCTCACAACGCAACCTCCCAACAGACAACGCGGCCTCCTCACAACACAGCCTCCTCATAATGCGGTCTTCTTACAATGTAGCTATAGGACCTTTTGGTAATAATAAATAATAACTATTTATGTGTGTGTAGTTTTTTTATTAATGCGAGTGCATTACAAGGCCTAAGTACCCTAGCCTTAAAGTAGCTTGACAGTAAAGTGTTTTCATGTGTAATGACATGTGACGATGAAGGTTTTAACACAACCAACGGTAGAGTTAACAATACCGTTGTAGCGTTCACCTGGTTGGGTGAAAAGCTTCCTTATGCGGGATTGGTCTCTGAATGAGTGGCTATCTCTGTGTGAGACTCTGTAGTCATGACTGTGCTGGTCGTGGAAACCTCAGCAGTTGTCTCTGTACCAGAAACAACAGAGCTAGTGTACGTGTCAGATCCCGTCGTCACGGTTTCCTTGTTGGATACGGTGATTGTTGCCACAGGACCATGGGGTCCCGTGACGGTCGTAAGTTCAATATCGGTCTCAATGTGAGAGCCTGGAGTACCGGTGACTTCGAGTGGAACGCTAAACAGCGTTGTTTATATCCACGCCGCATCGGGATTTCGAAAAGTGCGAAATCTCTCCACTGGGCGCTGTTGAGCAATTTCTTCCTCAGAAAACCAATTTCCGTGAAGACCATAAGGCATTCTCTGCGGCAGTGTAATTCGAGCCACCACCTGTTTCATATCCTTGGCATCAATTATCCACAACTCGCTCTTTGCGTCATGAGGCGCATCACCATTACAATCGAGCTGCGATTCATCAAAAACATGTGTCAGGATCCACCCATCGTCCTCCCCCTTGCCCTCCTTCCGTGGTACGAAAGAAAACTCTTGCGCATAAAATCTACCTGGCATTTTGAATATTTGGATGTGGTCGTTTGGGTCGCTTGCGGCGATAACATCCTCCGCAGATCGGCTGTCAACGAATCCAGACACAGATGTTGGAGGATTTGCAAGCCCCTGAGCAACCAGACTCTGAACATCAAATTTGACCAGCATTTTGACTTTCAAAGCTTTCACGTATTTTTCGTCTTTGTCTTTTTGCTCCATCGAACAAGCGTAAACAAATCTTGTCCGCGACATCATCAAGTGCTTGGGTACGAGCGGCAGCTCCAATTGGATTGCACTCAATGCCCACTCTTGCGTGATGGTACTATGTGAACCATTGAAAGAAAACTGGTAAAAATATACATGGCACTCATCTTTTAAAATTGGTGTTCCAGGGGACGCCAGATTAGCAGTGTTATACATCAACCAAGCGTGAGGCATTCGGCATACCAGCATGTTGATATTGGCTTCATGTTGACATTTTGCGTTGACTGCGTCACTCCATGTGTTGACCGTATGTAGTATACAGCATGGGTCTGTGGAAACCCAATGCACCATCTCCGGCAAATGTCGTGGGAAAATGCCGAAACGAGTTTTACCTTTCCGGTCAAAGTTCATGACCGGTTTTCCAAGAACTAGATTTAGGGGACTAAACGATAAGGGCATGTCGATAATGACAGTGTGAAGGCGGGAAACCCCAAAATCATGCATGATACGGGGAGATATTGCCCGAGGTACTGGTCGACCGAACGTCTGGAACGCAGTGCCTGTGGTGTGTTTTTCACTGACCAGTATAGAGTATCTGACAAAAGGCCGGATGAACGTAGAATGGAGAATTATCATTTCCCCTGTATTTGGATCGATATGAGGCTTTTTATCGTATCAGTAAGCTTCATTAATGGGTGGCTCTAAAATCTAAGTCTTTCAACTCACATGTGCTGTAGTCCACTCTCGGAAAAAGCGCAACCATCCAGTTCCCGCAAACCCAGAATGCATGACCTTGCATCTTTTTTGCTCAAGATCACCTTCGGTCCTTGATCCGTCAAACCAGCCAACGGTTTCTAAATTTGGTAGGGAAACACGCATTGGCGGCCCTGTTTCGCATAACGCCAGAACGCGGCCGTCATGGTAAACAACGTTGGTATTTGCAACGCTGATTCTTCTGATCGGCACGGACATATCATAGATGAAGGATAATATGACCATCCACATAAACGTAAATATTTGTCTCAGCATTGTGAATAGATTTGACCATGGGCCAAGCAAGATTGCGACACTGGGTAGAATTGGTCTTCGGAATTTCCACTCGCATTCGGCCATATAGACGTCTGTTAGAATGTACCGATTCGTATAAATTGGTGTTCCTTTTTGTCTATCAACCAACGGGAAATAAACAGCGCTCAACATACCGTGACCATCGAAGAAGTGAGCAGCATGCTGTTGGTCGCCGTCGAGAGGTCGAGGATTGCTGGTGTTACGAACGTACTGGCCGCCAAAAAGCTCTTCGGGTATGATCCCATGTACTTCGCATGGTTCATCCAATAATTGCTTCTCAACTGGGGCGAAGTTACCAGTTAGATAGCTAGTTTCAATAGTTAGTTATCATATTTAGGAGTCACATTCCAAACTTACGGATGCCTAGAGGAAGCTTTCATCTTTTTCATTTGGAGTTAGGGCCCCGTGGGAAGGAGCATAAGACGTGAATGATAATAGAAGTGGTGTATTGATAAATCTGAATGGCTGTGCCTTAGGATCAAAAGGACTTGTAGAATATTACCTTGCGCAAGACGCAATCAAACAGAGAGTAGCAAAAACGAAGAGTGTGGAATTTAGCACGCTTCTTAGCTCCGAAATCATTCTAATTGTCTTACTAAGGCCGTGGTTGCTATCGGGCTGACTGTTTTCTAGAATGCTCACATGGTCTATTTCCTATAATATTGAGGTCAAAGGGTCCCGGCCCACCGTCTTCATTTCTTGTTTTAGAAACTCGGTAAATTACCTATGCATTAGCCTAAAAGCTCAGCTCGGGAGGTCACGTTGAATGACACGTTTTGTGATCTTGTTGTGACTCTGTCTCTCCAACTCGTACCCCCTCATCTCATTGGTTATCTATTGGTGACGTGTCGTTTTTCGTGCGCAAAAAAGTGTACTCGTGCTGAGTTTTGACTTGCCGTGTCTCACTCAGGTGATCATGTGAATATGGTGGAATTCATTCATCAATGGACAAAGGTTTTCCTGGACCCCACATACCTTTAAAGGCCTCAAAAAAGGGCCTATGGGGACAGGGAGCCAAGAGACGGCAAGATGCAGTGTCCGATTCGCTTAGCGGCGGCTTGTAAGCACAGAAAGGTGGCAGCCTCCGCACAGCCACCGCCCTCGTATTTCAGCTGCAAGCTGTGGGATAATATGGTTAGTCTTTAGTTTCGGCTGATCGGTGTGGGACGGTGCGGCATATTCGTGGATGTGGTCCAGAGATCATTTTTGGATGACGTGATGGATGTTTCAGTTACTGGCGGGGTTATCGGGATGATTCATCTCCCCTCCGTAGCAAGCAATTATATTGTCAAAGATGTCCATCCCATTCTTCACATGAATACAGGGTTTTTCCATAAAGATTTCTCGTAAGACTGTTTGCCATCTCTATTGCCAGAACCAGAACCATGGGGTTAGATTATTGGTTCGTGTAAGTGTAGTAAACTATAGATGCAAATGTCACTGCTAATATACTTAATAGTCACGTTAAATGGACAATCCCACCCGCTATTTTAACAACTGTTTTATACTGGCCGTTCCTGACACGATTGGAAATTAAAAAGATATCGATTTTAATAATCGTATGGCCACTCGAGAAATATGGTTCACATGATGCTGACATTAGACTAGCTAGCTGTTCTGGCCACCCTGCCCTGGGATTCGTATCTAATTCGTCATAATGTGTGGCACTACCCAAGTACTGCTGTCGCTGGCCCAACTATCTTTTCTGTTCCCCTAGAAGAATTCTTTTTCTTCATTATCCAGACATATAGTACTGGATTGCTGTATGTGATTCTAACCAAAAGGCTGGTGCTGCAAACGTATTTGGGGCGATTTCAAGACAGCTATCTCCCATTTGTCGGGAAATTAGTAATCGCAACACTTTTTTTGATGGCCGCCGTCCTTTTTTCAATTGGCGGCAGATATTCATACCTGTCATTAATTACACTATGGATCTGTCCATTTTTAATGTTACAATGGTGAGTTGTTTTTGTCAAGAACTGTTCAAGACCGCAAATGCTCAGAGAAAGTTTTCTAATCCAGGTCAATATCGTGTCATTTTCTCTTAGCCCTCCCAGGAAAAGAGATCCTTCTCGCAATGGGGCTACCGTCTTTATACTTGTGTGCAGTGGATAACATTGAGCTGCGTAGAGGAACATGGGTAATCACGGATAACACAAAATTAGGACTGAGAGTTTGGGACAATTTGGAACTGGAGTATGACTCTTTCGCCACATTTTCCTGATTCTTATTAATGCATCTTCATTCTAGGGAGGCGATATTCTTCTGTGTTACGAACGTCATGATCGTTTTCGGTCTTGTGGCCATTGATCACGCTATCGCGATCACTGAGCATCTCATGGCTACTTCACCAACTATCACGACAGGGAGTATATCTCTGCGTCAGAGTCTTATTACTTACTTCACATACAAACCAGAGGTCCTCGACATAGCCTTTATTAAGGGCTTGACCAGAGCAGTTGAGAGTGTGTCTAAAAAAAGCCAGAGTATGTACATGGGCAGTGTCATGTTTCAAGGTTTACTAAGAATTGACTTGCTATCTTTGTAAGTTATGGTGCCTACTTTTCAAATCAACTCGCATAATCTCAGAATAAATGCTGCTTTAGATATCATTTTTGCCGTACCATGGACGATCTTGTTGATGAAGCTCCGAATGCTCAATCAGTGGGTTTGGTGATCCAACAATGCTCGCAGGCTTTGAAAAGCCAGTTCGACCTTTCATCCCCTGGTTTGGCTAAAAGTACATTTTTTTGGCTAGAAGAAGAGCAGCTTGGACGACGTGATGACCAGATCAAGTCCCTTCTCCATTCTGCCATTGACCTTCTACCAAGGTCTCGACTCCTGACTCGTCCACTTTTGGACTTGCTCTCCGGGTTTGAGACAGATCTCAAGTTTTCTTCTGGTATAAATGTTTTCCCAATTACCACGGAAGAAGATTTAGAAGCATACGCCTACAATGTGGCAAGTACCGTGGCTACTTTGACGGTGGAATTGGCCTTCAAGCATTATGCGCCCGTTCCGTCTCAGACCTACGACAAACGGAGCCAGATAATAACGGCAGCCCAAAAAATGGGCCAGGCGCTGCAATATGTGAACATTGCGCGTGATATCAGGCATGACGCAGCTATTGGTCGGGTGTACATTCCCTCATCTTGGCTAGCGGAAGAAGGATTGATGCCTACCAGCGTGCTCGCCCAGCCGAACCAGCCAAGCATTAACAAGTTTAGACATAGGTTGCTTGATAAAGCCGAGGCTTTGTACGACAACTCATTAGGAGCAATAGATGAACTTCCAAGAGAGGTAAGGGCGCCCCTCCGGACCGTTGTGGAGAGTTACATGATGATTGGAAAGGTGGTGCGGAGAGCACCGGAAGGAGCACCGTACGGAAGTGAAAGGGAAAAGCTCAAGTTACCTCTACTTCAAAGACTCATTGTTGCATGGCTAGCAATGTACACTGCTTGAAATATATTTCTAGGTGCATCTCTAAGCTTAATCTAATCTGGGTATCATTTCGGTGAAATTAACTAGAGTTTTTAATGAGGGATGTTGGCGGTCCTTCCTTCTGCCAACACTGGTATCGTTTTGCCTCCATTAATTCCTGCATGTATAACAAATATTTCATGTTACTGTTGCATACTCGGCTCGAAGGCGTGATTTGAAAGCGGGAAGCTGAGATCTGCTCGTTTCATACAAGATGGTCGTTAGTAATGGCTGCCTAAACAAGTTTGTCGTAAAAGTATTCGAATGTAGAATGCTGCCATCGGTTACTTCTGAATGCAAAACATGGTTTGGTTCGCTTCACGGCCCGACTCCGCCGTCACCTGTCCCGTGTGCAGTGGGGTCAGTGAGTAAGGCGTGTCATGTTCATAACCAATGATCGAATCAGCTATCAGGCGACTCATCACACTGCATTAGTCTACTGCAAGGGTTATATATCCACGTCAGAGTCCATTTTGAAGTGGCGAAAGACAGTGATTGAACTGACATCATGACTAGCTTGCAATCGTGTAAAATCTGCATGACCGCTATGCTGTCTCACAACAATGTGCTTCGTTTAGTCATGTGGAGTCAAGTTCATATACCACTAAGGCCAATGACCCCGCTCTCTGTGAGTGCGTGGAATGGGGAATGATTTTCGTCGTCAAAATTAGAATCGGAATTGGATTTAGGAGAGGTTCTAAATCTAATACAAACAAGTCGGCATCTGCTTTCCATACATGACTGAAAAGACAACCCACGTAGATATGAGCAGCCCTAGTATTATTATTGTTGGTAAGAAACTCTCTAGTGAGTGAAAAAAAAAAGGCTAACATTGTTATAGGTGCCGGTGCAGGAGGTGTAGCTACGGCTGCTCGCCTGGCCAGGAGTGGCGCTCAAGTCACTGTGGTTGAAAGGCAGGGATATATTGGAGGTAGGTGTTCCCTTATCGAAAAGGATGGATACGTAAGTTTCCCATTGATACCCCAGCCCTCCCCATGGCATCTATAACTGGTCAAGTAGAGATTCGACCAAGGTCCATCGCTCCTCCTCATGCCGGAGATTTTCCACCAGACGTTCGAGGATCTCGGTACGTCATTAGACCAAGAAAATGTGCGCCTGATCAAGTGCGAACCAAACTATAGCATCTGGTTCTCGGATAATAGTTGTTTTGAGCTCTCTACAGACTTCGATAAATTAGGTCGGCAAATCAAACCCCACGAAGGCAAGGATGGTTTTCAACGATTTCTGTCTTATTTAAAAGAGTCCGGAAGACATTATGATCTTTCCATGGAGCATGTATTGTCAAAAGACTTTCCTAGCCTCTTTAGCATGCTACGGCCGAAGTTTCTCATATCGGTGTTTACGATGCATCCATTTGAGAGCGTGTACTCTCGCACTAGCCGTTATTTCAAATCAGAAAGGCTACGCCGCGTGTTTACTTTTGCTAGCATGTACCTAGGAATGAATCCATTCGAGGCTCCTGGGACATATTCTTTGCTGCAATATACAGAGATAGCACACGGCATCGCCTATCCTGTAGGAGGCTTCCAAAAGGTAACACGCTTATACCAGAAAACACAATCTGTGATATTGATATTGCCACTAGGTATTATCTGCACTTGCAACGGTTGGAGAGCGGTTCGGTGTCAAATACATGCTTGGAACATCTGTTTCATCAATCATTGTATCTGAAGACAACACCGCCCGTGGGGTTCGGCTTCAGTCGGGCGAAGAGCTCCACGCTGATGTCGTGATTGTCAACGCCGACATTGTTTACGCCTACAACAATCTACTCCCCCCAACTTCGTTTTCACGAAAAATGCAGAGTAGGCCGGCATCCTGTAGCAGCATATCGTTTTTCTGGTCCTTCGATAGGGTCATTCCAGAGCTTCAAGGGCACAACATCTTTCTCGCAGATGAATACAAAGAAAGTTTTGACGCTATTTTCAAACGCCATACCCTGCCGGAAGAGCCATCATTCTACGTAAATGTCCCTAGCCGAATTGACCCATCGGCTGCACCCGCAGGCAAGGACGCTGTGGTAGTCCTGGTGCCCGTCGGACATCTTGTTGAAGATGCAGCCGAGTCTCAAGATTGGGATTCTCTTGTGTCACTTGCACGTGAAGCTGTCATGAATACAATTGAGTCGCGCACCGGGGCTCAAGGGATCCGCAACTCTCTTGTGGATGAGGCTGTTGAGACTCCGTTAAGTTGGAAGTCCAAATTTAATTTGGACCGTGGAGCAATTCTTGGTCTATCTCATTCTTTCTTCAACGTCTTGAGCTTTCGGCCTCGAATTTCGCACAATCACATAAAGTCCCTTTATTTTGTTGGAGCCAGTACACATCCGGGAACTGGAGTACCGGTATGTCTGGCTGGGAGCAAGATTGTGAGTGACAAGGTTTTGGATGACTGGAGGCAACAGAGTCCGTCAACCCGAGCATTTGTCCCAAGTTCCCTTTTGCTAGTCTTCTTTGCCACGGCTCTACCTATATTATTGTGGTTATTGGCTGAATTCTCTGCGATGCCATCAATGTTGCCTTTGCAAATGGATTAGAGATCATTTTAAGTTCGTAATTTTGAACACATTTTCAAGTCTTATTCTTATGTAGTTTACATTTGAATCCATAGTACCACCACTAGCGCAAGATATCGGTTCATTCTGTAGTGTCCCAGTTACTCAATAGACGTAAAATCTTCCGCGCTTAGGCCTTCAGCGAGGCTGAGGATCTCATTTGGTGACATTATGAAACCACCATAGGAACCTGACAGGTCGTTTAGAACGGGCTCTTGTACCCAATCTGTGCTATTCATACTCCCCGAGCTGTCTAAATCGGGTTCACTTGGGGCTTCAATTGCAAATTCTGAGTTTTGAGCATCAGTAGTGCCTATTTCGCTTCTCATAAATCTCAACATGATGTTTTCAAGGCACTTCAGCTCTTCCTTTCGCTCCTTCGCAGCTGGATTGCCCTTGTCAATCATGACATCCAAAATCTCGGGTGGTATTGACTGCCAAGAGTAATCTGAAACTAGGCTTGGTGATACAGCGCTGATTGTAAAGCAGAAAGGCAGACGAGAAGGCTGCCTCTAGTTTAAAAGGTAAAAGTGAATCTGGATGAACATTTAGCAAGCCTCGAAACCCACATACTGATCAAATCTTACCGAGCATATTGCTGCCTCCAAGCGCGTTCAGGGTTTTAAGATGTAAAAGGCCAAGTAGAATAATAATAGTGCTCCTTGGCCATCACCAATAGCTCACCAGGCTACGACGTTATATATCCCCAAGCTATCATAGTGCTCCAAGGATTATCTATCTTGAACGAAATGAATACTCATGAATACTAATTACCTTGATATCAATTCATTCTAAATTCTAAGTACCTCTTTTCATTATGATTCCTAGTTGCATCATGACAACTCTACTATTGTGATCCAGTAATTTCAGAAACAGGTACGCAATCTGGGTATCATCATGGCAACAAAAAACCACTTCTTTCTGTTTTATTACGTAACTAGGTAACTAGAGAAAGAGCCATCGTTGGGACTTAGAAACCTGATCGTATGAAAAGCGCATAGGCTAATAGCAACTAAAGCTGGTCCTTCTGGCAGCTTCAGGTGTCACGAATTTCACGGCTTATTCATAAAAAGGAGCATCCTGGGGAGTCCGCCATGATTCCTTCACCGCATCATATGAGAAGTAGAAAGTAGCTACATGAACTCGGGTCAGGCCTCCGCCCCCGGTCCATCACGTGATACCGCGCAAACCAGAACACGTCGCGTGGACGACCGGGGTGGAGTCTTACTGCAGGGATTCCATCTGGAGAACTGCCGCCCAGCACAATTGCAGGTACAACGACACGCAAAGGAGAACTCCATCCCGACCTTGTTGCTCTTCCTCGCACTGTCTGTCGAACACGACACCTACTGCAGGAGGATTCCATCAGCCTCAATGGATTTACACCCGCCTACGCTTTATGCAGCTGGATGTCACTTGTATTCGACGATGCGCCGAGATCTGCTACCTAGGTTTAGAGCGTTCACCTGGGCATGGGGAGCGAGCAGAAGTGATAGTACAGTACGTTGGTAGTTTACCTTGTGGAGCATAAACAGGTATCTTCGTTGCGGGGCTCTTCTCATCCTCCTGCTCCAATGCTCTGCACCGTCCGCCACTTGACCTTTCGCGTCTCTTTTCCGTCATCCCGACAGCAATTTCGCAAGCGCTGCAGATCCACTGCCATGATGCGTAATTAGATCTCGGTGTTTTCCCGCAAGAGACAGTCGCTTCGGCCTCTGCCAGGTGTGGTGTGTGAGTGGCCGGTACAGGGTAGGGGATCCCGACTTATCTGGGCCACGTGGGCTAGGCTGGGTGGACAAATTACGTGGGGAACGAGGATCAAGATAGATAGCAGTAATATCAATACCGAAATCTTTTTCTCCAGTCTTATTTTTTCAAGTATTGATGAGCTACTTTTAGAATGGAAATACCCACGCTTTAAGAGAAGCATAATTTATGAAAGGTCTGAATGGGTATAGTTCACGAAGCTGGGGTGCCAGAAAATAACAGGGAATGCAACATATCCCGCATGTTCCGTTGATGATGTGTGAGAATCTGTTGGGTCATGTCTTGGCTAGTTAATAATATGTGCCTGTTAGAACTTCGATCTGCCTATCCGGCTACCAACACCATAAACAACTTCCCGCACACTGAAGGGTCTCACTGGATGAAGTTGGTCCTGGTCGCTAGTCCGGGTGTCTCTAATTTTGGAGAGAGAACACGCCACTGGCATTTACCCCAAGGCATCAAAAGTTATCAGCAGCGCAAAGGTTCTGATCCCGAGGCAGACAAGAAAAATATGGAGGCATTTGGTTAGATATTGCTGTCCTATGAGAAAAATGTACACGGCGTTGTGATCTCTGTCTAAAGAGTAGCCTATCGCTACCCATTCTTAGAGTGGCTCCGACCCGACCACAACTATGAAAGGAATGCAAACTGATACCGTGTCCTAGGAGAAAAACTTCATTGCTGTCGTGGAGGCGGGGGCCTGCGCGAATAATTAGTCTGGCAATCCCTTCCCGTGTGACGACCTACTAGGACACCTAGCATTAGATTCAGGAAATGGCGCCAGGATACTTTGTGCTTCTGTCAATTTAATCCCTAAGACAGCAAGGTGTCTACTCTTGTCGTCCCCATCGTTGGCGAGAGAATATAACCTACTGTACTTGCTCGGACAGGGGAGTACTCCCACTTTTGCCTCAGAAGTAAGCTCAACACCTACTCGTGCTGCATGTTGGTTGTATCCGGCTTGATGCAAATTGAACTTGGCAATTTTTGAATGTAATTAATTCGCATGTGATGATTGGGTTCAATTAAATTTACTTTTAATTAGGTCGTATTGATTTATTTATTTTTATCCTTCTCATTTAATATAAAATAAAAATAACGTCTATGATAACCTGCTTTGTATAACGAGAGCCTATAATAGAAGGAATTATTTAAGTTTAATTCTTAACTTTATCCCTAATTTAGAATTAGATCCAAGTTATCTATACCTTTCTCCCGTTATTGCATACGGACAGTCCCAGTAACCAACATCATCGACAGCGTCCTCGTCTTCTACCTCTCTTAACTTGGGATCCAACATCAATTGCAATCGCCCTTCACCTTTAACGTCCCGAATAACCATATTTCTTTTCCATGTTAAGGAACTTGTAACGCCCCCACTAACATTTCTCAACTCTGGTGGAGCGTTGGATTGTAGTGCCAGAACTAATAGCTCTCCGAAGCTTCCCCAGGATATTCTAGTCCATTGCTCCCTGGAGAAGAGGATTATGCTCAGGTGAATGAGCACAATCGATACGTGTATCAGCAAACCAAAAAAGGCTAAAATCATAGCAGAGCTATGACGAAATCTATATGCGTATGCATAGAAATAAGGAGTGACTTGGCATAATGTGTCATTTGCTGAATGGGACTGTTTTGATTGCAACGATCGAGCCAATGCATCTGCAAGGTACAAACTAAACACGATTGAAATACACATGTCTGTTGTCATCGTAGGCGGTGATGTGCAGATCTGTCTTACCTCTTTGAAAATGGGGTTAGCTGTTTCATTAAGTTTCCTATTGCTTGGGATACTTATGGCTTGTAAGTACTGTTCGTGTATCTTCATCACTTTACCAGTTTCCGATGCCTTGTTGATGTATTCAATCGTGTCTTCGGTCGAAAATTCCAAGTGGCTCTGAATATCGGAGCTTGAGTATATACCGGCAACCTTCTGCTGGAAGACCTCAGCCTTGATCCATCGAGCCTGAACAAGACAAAGGGTCAAGTCTAGCCTATTGTCCTTTTCATTCTTGTTGTCAGACGCGAGTCCTTTTGGAAGTATGATAGACGTGCTTATTAAAGGACCATGATCGTTGTTTAGGTTTGGGAAAATTGGGTCAAATATCTTGACCTCACTTTTGTCGTAGTCCCACTCCAGCAAACCTGCTATGTCCACCTTGGAGTTAAGGTCAATACTGTAATTATTAAATATGCCCTCACCAAACGTCATGTCGGTTGGATAGTACTGGCGGTACATAGTTGAATTGCACTCAACGGCCACCAAAGGCTGCTTCCACACTGCCCCCAATTCAGCAGAGTCTGCTGGCGTAGCCTTAGCAACAACCGGCCTATTGATTGAATTGCCGGAGGAAATAGCGCCATTTCTAAGAGATTCGGCCACGAAGCTCATTGGACATGTTGCAAAGCTTATCTCTTCGGACACCCATAAGGAGACCGGCCGATCGAAAAAAGAACTAGATGTATCGTAGGAAATGTTGGCTAGTACAGGAGGTATCGGCAGACTGTCAAATGCGGTTGTCTTCAGAGCTGGAACTATATCGTTCAAATCTGTTCCCAGGCAGTAAGAGGAGTATTCAGTCGAATTACACCGGAATGCAGATTTTGAATCAAGATCTAGAGGATAAGGGTCCCTAGAAATATAGCTCTCGCCTCCTTGCTTGGTATTATTTGCATCTTCCCACCATGCTTGATGAGGGATCATGATAGTAGCTGAGAAAGGGGCTGCTCCAAGTCCAAGGGCGAGGAGTACTATGATGAGAGCACAGCTAATAAGATGAGAAAGATGCTTTCTTGACGGGTTGACAATTGCAGCCCAGAGTTCCCAGCTTGTAAGATAATTTATTGGTGACCCAAGATGAAATGCTGAAGTAATAAAACCAAGCTGGATGCCATCCCCTGCAAGGAGATCAAACTGAATCCGATGCAACATGATGTCCATGATGGATACAAGGATAAGTGCCTCATGAGCCTTTGCAGCATATTGCACTGCACTTAACTCATCCGAAGTTGGGTGAGAGAAATCCCATTCTATTTTCGCAACGTAAAGAGAAAAAAGGGTCAAGGTAACCGCTATTGATGGCAGGTGATACAAAGTAAAATGCCTCAGGGCCAACCTTTTGCTATTACGGGAAACCTTCTTGGGACGCTCTTTGCCATTAAATGGTTCGAATAACGACATAGGGGTACGAATATATTTTATCTTTCCCCCATGTCGTAAGTCTTCGGATGTTTGTGAAGCCATTTCTACATTCGATCACATGTTAGCACTATGGCTGTATTCAATGGTTTCAAAATAGTTCTGGGGCAACACAGACTCGGTATGCGCCAAATGTCGCAAAGAAACGCAGCCGGCAACACTATTGTAGACCAGTTGTTTCCTAGAGAAAGATTGCGTCTTTCCTATTGTATCTGTGTGGAGGACCTTTCTTTGTAGGATCTCGCATACCTCGATGCCTAGTGGATTGATGTTAGATGGGATTTTGTCAGACATGGATTAGCAAACCTCCTGAAGAAAATTCGGAATCGACTCAGAACAACTACAGTCCGCTTTTTTAGGGCAGTGCTCGTCAGTGTTGGTTCTTTTCTTTGTGAACAATCAAATGTTGCGATGTTAATACCAACGTGGGAGCCCGCGGGAAGGCTGTGATTCAGGATCGACCACTTCGTCAGCTTCGTCAGTGGCGGCGCCATCATGCGTGTACAGTGGGTCCGGGAAAATTCCCCCTTGTCCTCATGTGCTTACGCTAAACTCTCCTAATTTTGATAGTTAATACGTGATTAATTTTAAATGAAATATTTTATGGCCCCTTTTTAGTTGAGACTCACTATGTAGATTTTTAATCCAGTGAGATCAAAAGGGATTAACAAATACGACTGTTTTACTTTGCGTTTGATCAATAGATTAAAAGTAAATTGTGTCATTTGCGGGATAATGTTGAAATGGAATGTGGCTATAGCTTATTGGCTGTAAAAGGCGCACATTTGAATGCAGGTAAGACGCCACATAAAATGGATATTGTAAAGTATACACACAATTGGCAGAGGGGTTGAAATATGGCGCGGCTTAGCAAGCATTACAGGATAAACGGGCGCTCGGAAACCCATCCATCAGTCACTCTCAAATCGAACCATCTGAGTCATACGGTTCCATTACTCCAGCACCATTTTTCTGTTTGCAGGCACCACCTGTGAAAAAAGGTCCCAGCCAAAGATCTTCATTCAAGCCGTACCCTGTTTCTCAGGGATCTTCATCGCATAGATGTTTCACTGTACAAACCTTCTCCTACTAAAATGTCAGGCAATTACAACCCTATTCCCAGTAGAGTTATTGGTAAGTTAAATCTTTATTTATTATGAAATTAAACTGAATTAAGGTGGTGGTAATTGTAGTAAGAGTAATGTTGGGTAGATGATGAGTTGGAATACCAAGCTTTTGACTTAGAGCTCTTCCTTTCATTTACTTATAGCTTTTATAAATGATTTGTCTATTGAGTAATTATTTTAAAAGCCTATAATTTCTTCTGGAGCTATATTTGGCGTTGTTGATGACAGTCATTGCTTTAAGCAAGACTTGTGATCCCGAATACAACCGTGTTTGAGGGAGTGAACCACGGCTACGTGATGAGAGATATGCCTATATAAACATGTACGAGGACAATTAAATTCTCTGTTCAATTTCCTGCTGCTGACAGGCTGTAAAGTGCCATTTCGTTCTCCGGTTGATTGGTGATCAAGTCTATATATTATCTCTTTGCAATACTGGCTGTCGATCTTGCTCCAGGTTGGTTATCTGTGGCACGTTAGATAACAAACATCTGTCACATCTTGCTTGCAAAATGAATTAACCATTGCACATTGACGAATGTCTTGACCCGTATGATTGGTGGAATTTTCCAATGCATAATATTTTCGAACCTGTAGGGTTAGGGTTAGGGTTATCTTGGGACAACGTCCCCTATCATTACCTCTGATCAAGTTTCCTCTCTATTATGTCCATGAAATACTTGTGTAGGATCGAGAGAATATGCCGCTCCCGTTTATCTTTTCGCCTCCTCAGATAATGACAAAAACCAGTTTCCTAGTCGCTTAGCTATCTAGATGGGTGGATTGTATTTCCTGCATATTATATTAGTACTTACTACATGGGTAAATTTTTAAAGTTGTTGTTATAGTTATTATGGTTATTGGCGTGTAGGCATGACGTGGAGCGGGGCATGCGCGTGTTTTCGCAACAAGCAGATGCACCAGTAGAAGCGCAGCCTACCTAGGCAACGTGATAGCAGAAAAAGGAAGCATGAGATTCAAGTCAACAATAACAATAGGAAATGAGCTGTCTTCGTTATTCATTTTCTACTTGAATCCTCCAACTCGGCTAAAGCAACCAGCACAGCAACCTCGCTGATTTTTTACTTGAATCCTTCAACTTGACGAAAGCAATCAGCACAATGCCATGGCAAAGCCAGAGCCGAATGTAACCGCCGCTTTTGAGCGACTGACGCTGCCGAATACATCTACCAGTCACGCCAATGAGACCAACGACATACCACCTCTTGAAAGTGAGGAAGACCGCGCAGAATGCATAAAATGGCTTCGAGAGCTGGAAATCCTCGACCCTGAAAACGAAGACGACGATCGTACATGGGCTAACATCAAAAGAAATTGGATTCGATACCTGGCGGCGACCTGTACGACGCCGGACGCAACTCTAGCGCCCAATCGCAGACCCGTGCCATTTCAGTGTGACCTCGACGCATCTGGAATGGAAACCGACATGGCCGCGCGGAATCGATTCCAGCAGGATCGTTCTCTTCGCGAGGCGATCGAATCTGCTTGCTAGAAAAACTTTGATGCTGCAGAGGCATCACTCGGACGATGGCCCTTGGCAGCGCGAGCGGCGATCAATTGCATGGACATTAACAGAGCCGTGGGAGGGGACAAAGACATTTGGGAATTCGAATCCTTGGCAGCCATTTGTGACGTGGATAAGAGGCGACAATACCAGGCAGTCTGGGCGAGCTTGGTTGGGTTCTTGGTGTATTCGAAGAAGGATTGTGCGTTGAGCGAGATGGGGCTCGAACTGGATAGTGACATGATTCGATACATCTCGGCTATCGCTCCTCGGTTTTCGCACCCGACGTCCAACATACCCGAGCTAAAGATTAAATAGTAAAATGAAGGAAGACTTAATGTGATGAGACGCACGTAGATAACCGAACAGAAAATGAGGCAGCTATTGATGGAATCGCTAGCGGAATTAAGCTCCAAAGCGCCAGCCACATTGAAAGATATAAGAGAGGTTTTCAAACAGCTGGGCTCAAGCAAAAGTCATGAACATCATTGGGTCTATCTGGCTGTAGGTTCCTTCCGAGAGGGAGTCTTAAAATAGGAGCAAAATTATCCATTGAATAGTGTCTATTGAACAGTGTATGTCGGATTGCGTTGGTGACCAGCGGCCCTGAGCTCTAAGATGCGTGTTATAGCTAGACGAGCTAAAGTTCAAGATTCGAACTATTATTCGTTCGGTGATGGGTTTACGAGTGGAAGATTAGTGATTGAAGCGGCAATGTAAATATTGGGGATGATTTTCTATTATAAAAATATTTGTGGGTGAAAAGTGGGATATAAAATTAGATCTAATCAACTTTGCTAAATCTCATACTGTTGGCTTGAATCCTTCGGTTGGTACATTGAGCTGCGGATTGGGTGTTTGGAGCGTAGTTGCATTAGAAAATACCATGACCACAACATTCTGAATTAAGGAAAAGTAGGTTATTATCTGAAGGCACACGAGTAAAATGGAATAAATGTAGCAATTGGAAACAACTAGAGCGCCAATAAAACGAACTTCTCCGAGAGACTACAGGCCTTGATGGAGGCCCACATGAGGAAACCTCAGCAAGTAGCCATCGACACTCCTCGTCGTGCGCTCTAGCCGCAATTATATCTTCGACTTGCGGGGTCAGGTACCCTTTTGTTTCGTCTAATCTTGTTCGGAATCTCGGGTTATTGGCAATAGTCGCGAGGGTCTAGCAGGCGTAATGTTAGTCATAACGGAGTGTGTTGTTTGGGGTCGGGTAATGGAGGGGAAAACAAACTGCGCAATATAATAACACAAAATCTACCCATGAACGTACAAAAGAAACATAATTGGCTGAATAGTACAAGGTTTCGCGCTCCTTAACCGGTTCGCCATCAAAGGGTACAAGGGCCAGTATGTCGGCGATCTCGCACTCCGGAGAGGCATGGCGCTACCGATCGGGGGGTTAGGGCGGGAAAGAGCATGGAATGCATGGGGAAAGGCACATGATTGGGGTTGATTACTCGACTCACGCTTCACAAGTATCGTTGTGTTTGTTGCACAACGCACGGCGACTGGGGCCAGCGCCCGTGGGGGCCAGAGGAGTGAGGGTTTTTGTGACCAGGTATCGAGCTCCATCATCTGAGTTTAGGTCCCCGTGGGCTCCGTTGAGGAATGGCCAGAGTCGAGCATGCAGATCACGCCGGGTAGCAGCACTGGGTTCTCAGGGAGGTCGGCGTGGCGGGGCATCGTGGTCGAAACGATCGGGAAAGATGCGTGAGGACGACGAGACGAGACGAGAGGAGGCGGCGCCGATCAAGGAAACAGATGCAACATCATTTGAGACGGGACGGGCGCAAGGAGTCGAAAAGTGCGCATGCACAAGGGCTCAAGAGAAGAGGAAAGAAAGAAGAAGGATGTTGGCTCGAGAAGTACGGGAGAGGCACGGTAGAAGCACGGTTGAAACACTGCGAGTGCACAATACATATAATGCGGACTCTCGCGAAAGCACACTGTGTCAACGCATCAAGGGCAAAACTGAGGACATGGGAGAAAATGATGCGGCATCTCGTAAGGTTCATCTTGGACATTGCGTCAGGGACACGAAGTATGCAGTGTTTGGTAACGACAAAAGGTCGGGCCTGATGGCCGCACCATGGGAGAATCACCACCACTAGAAATGGGATCTTGGTGGGCGTTTCTTGAGCGATAACCGCACTGAGATTCCGAATTGGAAATCTATTCTGGGGCGGCTTCATCTCAACCTCCGAGAGAACCTGGGCGTCTAGGGGGGCAAACAGGCCAATGCTGTTTTCTCTACGGGTTGGTACAGGAGTCGACTGTTGGGGCGATACATAGCTAGTCACGGAAGTGTAGCGCAGAAAGGTCAGACGATGCTGTTGGGTTGGTAACGTGGGCATAGGTCATAACAGTATGTGTCTTGCAATCCGGGGGGACAATTTACATAGAACAATTAAAAATAGCATATGGAATGTAGCACGTTTCGTATCTGAATCAGAACATAAGGTTTAAATTTTGCATCCGAATTTGAAGTTATTTCGGGCTGTGCATCTAACTAGTTTAATTACCTACGTTAGCACCACCAGTGTCATCCGCACTATCCCCGCCTGGTATGTAACCTTTGATACTACTGCCTAGTCTTTGCCGGAAATGTTAGCATAGTGACATGCCCCAAAAAGACTGAATTTGAAAACTTGAAGTGACTGCAATACGAACGATGTTATGTGCTGGAATTAGGTACTTGGTCAGGTAACCGAGCCCAACCTATTTAGGTTGGACTTGGCACCAAGACTGTTGATAGAACAAGAATTACAGAAGCATTACACAATTCATATCTCAAGACACAAGTACGGTCGTGAGCCGTGAGCATGATGCCCCACCAGATACGACAATATTGACGACATATCTGATACTATAAGTACCAGATCTGAGGCACTAAACGAACCATAACAAACGAGATGTTTTATACTTACTCGTTGCCATTCATGGCCGCGATAGCACTATCCGCAGGTCCTTTATCCTGGAAGGAAACGTAGCCAAAGCTGCGACTCTTTTGAGTATCCCGATCTATGAGAATGTTCTGGGAAGGCATGATGCAAAGGCTAGTAAGAGTAGAAGCTGAGGTGAAAGATTGGTAGCGGCTTCACAGTTGTGTTGCTTGAGTATTCCGAACAAGGGGACGAGGAATGCTGAATGTATACGAATCATTGCAGGAGAGGCTTCGTATTAAATACAAGCTGCTAGGCGGTCAGACTGGGCAGAAATCGACAATATTAGATCACCCAATGCTTGTTTTCGTAGCTATCTGTAAGGAACTGCTGTCAGCATGATGAAGGATTTGTCAGATGGGCTAAAAGATGTGTCAGGATGGGATATGCAATAATGGAAATAGGATGCTAACGAGTATTGGTATACGGACTGGGATATAAGGATGTACCGGGACAAAAGCCTAAGAAACAACTCCACTCTTAACTCAATACAATCACACGTTCTGACAAGATGAGCTCCTCACACTTAATAGGCTGTGCAGGATACTGCATGAATCAAGCTGCATAAATGTGTATCAAGCTGAAAATGTGGAGGTGAGTGGAGATGTGGGCTGAATGGCCTCATCTGGCCTCAAAGGCCTCACAGAGTGGGCGCAGCCCCACCACGCTCCAACGCGCGGATTAGCTATATAACAACGAGTTGACTGCTAGTTAATTCAGAAAAACAAGGCTCTTTAATTCCTCTTATTATAACCATTTGACCGAAGTGTGACAGAAAAAGATTATGCACATAAGCAAGCCACAATTCATGCAGATAACATAAGCTCGGATACACCAGATCAAGTGGTAAAAGTCTGATAAACATATTTACAGTATATAATTAGGAGGAGATCTATTATATCTAGAATTCATACACAAGCAATTTATAATCACACACACACACATAACATTAATTCCAATCCCTTGGTAGTGGTTTTTGGATACTTATTCATATCCTATTTTTTAATACGGTAGCCAGAAATCTAACTCCAAAACATAGACTTGATTAAAGAGGCGCCTATTCGAATTTAACCCATCTACGTAGCCTAACCAAGCGGTTAGATACCTAGATTCTATACTTACGTGATCCAATCCGTTGGTTGCCTTAAGATATAGATGCCATTCTGCATCCTTCTAGATACTCTCGAATTCGTTTAGGGCTTATTGTTGACTCTTTTTCCCATGTGAAATCAGTGTCTGGGCGCCCTTTCCACTGACTAAAGTACTCAGAGATATTCCGGCGCTTCCGATGGTTCAGGACCTTGATACCCAAGTGGTTTCCGTGATCCTCTTTGTACTGTAGTTCAAATAACTCAACAGCTTTAGGGCCTACATCTATCCGCTTTGCCCAGCTATTATCTTCGTCCTCATAACCTTTCCACTTAATGAGATGCTGAGTCAGTCGTCCTCGCTGCCGCTTGGCAAGAATACTTTCGATCTCCCAGATGTTGTCTTCAGCATCAATTTCTTTGGGTCTATTCTAATTATTCATGCGCTCAGTCTCTTCCAGTAGTACCGGATCAATTTCTGAATCAGGTGTTGGTGAAGACACTACTGCAATATCCGGTGGCGTCTGAAAGGATATTCGGCTAATGGTTTCGTCCTGTGGCACTGAACTGGCTGGTCGGGAGCCACGGTGTCAGTAAAGGTGACGCCAAATTATCAGACGGTGTTTGAAATTCCCCGGTGAATACGAAAGATGACAAATCATGTGGCGCTTCGCACATTGATGGAGATAAGGTTACAGAGTCAGAGCTGTCTAGCTGGTTTGCTTTTATAAAAGGCTGTTGACGAAGTAGCAGGCCCGAGTCGCTATTGAATTGGATTTCGGACGATTTAGTTTTTTCGACAAAGCTGCTTTGCTTGAATTTGATCTTTTTCCTGTCGCATAGTTCTTGATGTTCCAATTTGCGTTTGTTAAGGAAAGATCCAGGAATGCTATGAATGTCTTCAAGATGATATATCAACTCTTGCCGTGTTGAAATTTGCGGGCAAATTGGGCGGGGGCATTGTATTTTCCCGTTATCTGACCATCTGTCGAGATAGGCGAGAATGCAGCGAAGAATGTGCCGACGCCATGCGCTCGAGTCTGGATAGTGTCGTAGCCGTTGCGTGGCAGGAATATCTTCATTTCCTAAGCACACCGGAGAGTATCCCGCCGACGCCGTAGCGTTCCGAAAAAGTACTACATTGCATCGAAATGGCAAATTCTTCTCAGAAAAATGGTTTTCGCAGTGGATCGTCCATTCTCCCTCGATATCAAACCAAATGCTACAAAGATAGCAGAATTTGGCAAATCCATTTTCTTCTTGGTAGGATTGTTTGAGACACCGGTATATATGACCCCATCTTTTTGTATATGGAATGCTAAGGGAGTAAACTTGTTAGCACAACCATGACAGACAGACAGGAATCTGGTCCCCCAACCTGCTTATCTGAATGCCGCAGCTTAAGACAGGGCATCTTCCTTCAATTGGTTGCACTGTTTCCTGATAAGCAACGCGACAATCCGCTTCTTGAAGCGTCATGAGATCTTTGATTGCTGATAGCCCTTCGGGGCTACGTAACTCTGCTTTGAATTGTGACGCTAAGGCGATTGCACTCAGGCATCATGCGATTGATTTGAGCAAAATGGCCAAATCGCCAATCCTTTTCTTCCCATGGATAGCCAGAAGCGTCCGAGGCCGTTGGTTGGCTTTGGTGGTATTCCCTTATCTTATTGTCGATTATGTTTCTTTTAAGTGCATGTGCCTGCCGTCGCTGTATCTTTTATTTGTCTCTCATTTCTGGGCTTGCTCCTTTTTCTTTAATCTTTAGATTAAGTTGCTCAATTTCGTTCGAGCATTGCAAGTAATTGTGCTGGCGTTCAAGGTCTGCTTGCTCCTTTGCAGGAAGTGCAAGGTATAAATCACCTATTGTAACGATCTGGCCGATTTCCCAAGGGATAAACTAATCAGAAGGTAGGGTTTATGTTGGCAGAAGGATCAGAGCGAGTATGGTAGTACTAAGCAATAAGTCGCTTGTTCATAAAGAGGGGTTACGTCTGGTAATGTGTTAATTGGTGATTGATGTAATCAAGTTGTATTAAAAGCTAATTAAGACCGTTCCTTATAGTACGGCTTGATTTGTCTATATAGCTAGAGTAGCTTACTGGATTACGGTGGTAATCTATTAGATTACTTCATGATCCCCTATTCTATAGTTATAAGCTTTTTGGGCTTATGCTTTTTACTTATGGCTTACTAAGTAATCCAGGTAATCTACTAATTATTAATCTATAATAGTGGATTTACCTAATTCTGCCCTCCCCTACTACCTAGTCTCCTATAGGATTAGATATAGATTATAATATAATATCCCCTTTTTATTAGTTCTTATCCCTAAGAATTATATTAATTATTTTATATCCCTTTGAGTGCGTTACACCTGCACCTACGTACCCGGCCCCACATGACCCCGGCAAAAGCAAAGTGACCTCGAGTGACATCAATGACTTCCGGAATTAATGCCATGCAATTTACTATGCAATCGATTTTTTATTCACAATGGATACCCAACAGCTCTCTAACGAAGCCTTCAATGTGTATGACGATGACAGCTTTATCTCACTTGATGACTGCCGCCGCGAACGGCCTGAGGATAACACCAGCCGGCCAACAAAGCCTCCAACCACTGAACGCGGCTACAGCTTTGACCCAATGCAGCTGCCGGCCCGGCCTTCCAAAATAGAAGAGCTGCCCCAAGAGCCACTATTATTATTCCAGGAATTTATCCCTATTTCCCTTGTGCAAAGTTGGGTCCAATATACCAATAGCTGGGTCAGTCATTTGCTTGAAGAGGCTAAAAGCCATGATGAACAGCACCCCCGGGCACACCTGTTCAATTAGAAACCGACCTTTATAGCAGAAATCTACATGTGGATTGCAATCACAATTTATATAAGAATAACTAAGGAGACCCATATCAAAGACTATTAGAAGATTTCCCAGCCCAAGGATCAATATACTATTTATCCTATTACAAAGTAGATATCTTATGACCGATTTCAGCTATTATCACAGCACCTACGGCTATTTAACTACACCACAATACACACAGCTACAACAAAAAGACCATACAGCCGGACCTTTAGCCGGGTTAATAAATAATCTGACCTAATACAACAAATAAAGTCGCTCCCCACTTATTCGCATCCCCACTTAATTGCAACGCATTTCCAAACACCTAATTCCACCACCCACACTACAACTTATACCAAAATCAGCAGTAAACCTTGTCTGTTTTTCCCTAAATTTTAATTATAAGCTTATTAAAGACTGGTCATGAAGCCCTAGTAACCGAGGCTCTTAAGAAAATAGAGGAAGGTACTAAAATCACGACCGTAAGCCGCAAGTATAGTATTCCTGATGTCACAGGCCGAGGCCTGGTTGAGGGATACGGCTGTGCCGTATCCACCTAGATTAAGCTTCCTGACCACTTTGGTAGCGAGGGCACACCAAGGCATATATAATCAGAAGAATGCATTTCTTCTGATCGCCTTTCTTTCCTTTCCTCTCTAGCTTTAGATAGACTAATACAGAGCACCCTTCAGGTTGAACAAACCCAGGACCAGCCCTTCACACCTGACTCCACACTATATAGCCGATTCAACAGTACCAAATCAAGAGCATAAGCACAAGAGCCTTTCCAAAGGCTATCAAATATATAAGAGGATTTGCTAGTTAAATAGATACTATTAGAAGAGGAAGCCAGCTATGTTGTCACAGGCTGAGGCCTGGTTGAGGGATACGGCTGTGCTGTATCCACCTAGATTAAGCTTCCTGACTGTTATGACCCATGCACGAGTAAAGGCGGTCATAAGGGGCAGAACGCACTAACCAATCAACGCCGCCTACCCTATAGTTCCCCAACAGCCAATCAGGAAGGACCATACCGGATCACCGCTGCATGACATGATCCAGCAATGATCCACGAAAGGATCATGACAGGATCATAGCTGCACGTCGTGATCCAGCCATGATCCAAGGTGTAGTTAGAAGTATATAGACGGATCAAGCCGTACCGTAAGGAACGGTCTTGATCAGCTTTCAATACAACTTGGTTACATCAATCACCGATTGACACATTACCAGACGTAACACCTCTTTGTGAACAGGCGACTTATTGCTTAGTGCTACCACACGCGCTCTGATCTTTCTGCCAACATAAACCCTGCCTTCTGATTGGTTTATCCCTTGGGAAATCGGCCAGAACGTTACATTATCAACATCTTAAAATGGAACAGCATGCCGCCCTTAGTGACTTCATACAAGCCAGCAGCACACAGATATCCCAATATAACTTCCTCAATCAATAGAACCGGCTCTACAGGGCAGCATTTAAAGCCTGTAATATATATTAGGTTTAAGAAGTCTGGATTAACACCTTTTAATCCGGATATCGTATTGGAGCCGCTTCGCCGAGCAGAAAGGGATTTGCAAGAGCCCTTATTTCCCAAGCTATTACAGAAGCAACCTATAACGCCAAGAAAGGCCAAGAGGGATCTTAATACTATTACAAAGGAAGGAAAACTCATGATATTAAGCAGCCCAAACCAAGAGATTATTTCACATACTAGAGCATATCTTAATATAGCTATTATTATACAATCAGCTTATAAAAGAATAGTTAAAGCACAGCAAGAGCGGGCAAAGCTCAAGGCCCGCCGCACACACACACGCCGCCGTATTAAGATTAGCAATAGCACATATTCAATTGCAGCCCTATATAAAGAGGTTAGAACCCGAGCTCATAATAATAGAGCAAAGAATATATTAACATATCAAAAGGAACAAAATAAGATATTTCAATAAATACAAAATGATAAGAAAGCTACCACCAGCCCAAGTCAATGCCGGCGGCGAGGCCAGGTCGTCGCCAAGAGCAACTCTCACAGGCAGCCAAGGAAGTAGCTGCTAAGCAAGATACCCGTGATCATACAATAATTAAGGAAGAAATGGAAGCTATTGAGATATTATAAATGGAGTGGCTTAAAGCTAATAATAAGAAACGATATTATTTATCAATAATACGGCCAGAGTCAATACTCCAATATATCCCTAAAGTCCTTGAATAGCGGGCAGCTCGAGCTAATAGGCCAGCCTCATTGGGCGAGGCTGATAGTAATCCAGGTGACTATATATTAATAACTTCATTAATTCGAGTGCAGTCTTTATTGGCTGAAGAAGGCTCACAAGGCTTAGATATAAGGATCATTATTAATACCAATATCCAATGCTCACATCATAGTCACATTTAATTAGAAAATATCCTACAAGAAGGAGATATAGTTAATAAAGAAGCTAGTTAAATTCATAATATTAATTATAGTAGTTTTAGTAATAAAAGGGCGCCAAATAACTACTCTAATACTAAGGAGCCTCCAACACAGCTTATTAAGATAACTGCAGGCATCAAAGTTGCGGTGCCACGGTCACGGTACTATTAATAACCACCAACTTTCCAATCCTGCAGTACCACAACAAGAAGATAAAAAGTCATAACATTAATACCGAATATTCATTAGAAGTAGGTGAATACAATAATATATTCTTTTTATAGATTATATCATTATGTGTATTATTGTGGCATTGGCAAGTTGGAAAACTTGGATACGCCAGTGACGCGGATACGGGTTATGTCACCACCTCTCCAAAGGAGAGGGGCAGGCCTAATGAGCCCAGTGAGCTTGCGAGCGCTGCTGCTTACTCACGCCACCGGGTAGGTCCTATTCAATTTCTCCAAATATTACTATCAAACAATATCAAACCAATACCATTTAACATCTATAATCACAAAGCCACGTAATTAGAAGTATATAAACAAATTAAGTTACACTATAAGGAACAGTCTTAATTAGCTTTTAATATAACTTAATTATATCAATCACCAATTAACATATTACTAGTGTTACGACCCATGTCATAACCAAAGCGGTCTGGGATGGTAGAACAACTCCTTATGTAAACAACCAGCTACCCTATAGTAGAGATATAGCCAATCAGGATAGGAGCGACGGGAGCAACAGGAGCGACAGGTGCGAATGGCGTCGCAACCTGCGCACTAAAGCGCACCACGTGCTCCACGATAAGATAAGAAGTATATAGACGGATTAAGTTGTACTGTAAGGAACGGTCTTGATCAGCTTTTAATACAACTTGGTTATATTAATTACCGATTGATATATTACTAGACGTAATACCTCTTTGTGAACAAGCGACTTATTGCTTAGTGCTACCATACGCGCTCTGATCTTTCTGCCAATATAAACCCTGCCTTCTGATTGGTTTATTCCTTGGGAAATCGGCCAGATTGTTACAGTCTTTCTCTCAAACAAAAAATCCATATTCTCTGGGTATGGGTTTATCCTGAGGGTCTAAATTGACACAGTCAAGATTAAACAAATAACAGCTGCTACTAGTAATCTTCTAACTATGCTAGTTATCGCGGGGTAAAAGTTGGTGTTTTCTGTATCACGTAAGGCGGATAATGCGTTTATCCGTCCCCAGGCCGGCGCCCTGCTGGCGCCTTAGCCCTCAATGAATGTAATCCCTTTATTCGAATCCAAATATTCTGACACTGGGATGACCCTAAATTAGGCCATCGTTGTACATATTCAGCGACTAAATTTATCCTGTCTTGATTATGTTGGCCGTTGTCCGTGCTTAAGTCTTGGCGGATAAACACGAAAAGTAGACCCACACGTCCATGACTAATCAGATATGCGCACGGCTTCGCTCAGTCAAGTTCAGTGCTGGATTCGGTAGCCGATCAGACGCGAAACCTGTCACACCACACAGATTCTCCCCTTCCAAGTTCCAACCTTGATTCATCGGGAGATACAGACGCCAGCCACTGCAAGTTTCTTGAAAAGTGATACAATCATGTCACCTAGTCACGAAGACACCAAGAAGAGGGTCAGAAGGATGGCCCCTAAAGTAAGGACTGGCTGCAAAACTTGGTACGCCCGGCTTCACTCGGAACTGAGCATCCATTGTCTGCTAACCCCGAATCAATAGCAAGTGCGTTCGACCTGTATCTTAGGTCTGCTTATCACTAACCAGCGGCACTGATCAGGAAGCGTCACCTGAAATGTGATGAGCGAAAACCGCACTGCCAACGGTGCGAGAAAAATAACTACACGTGCGGCGGATATGATGCCGCTATTGCGCCCAGGTCAAAATTAACGAACCCGACTGGGCAACGCAATAGATTCACAAAATTCACGATATATGTGCCTCCCAATCCGACGGCAGATTTATCCCATAAGCCAAATGAAATGAACCTCTTCCATCATTTCCGAACTTGCACTCTCCAAGATTTAGGATCGGCCATGATCCCAACTGAATTCTGGTATACGCATGCCCTCCCGCTGGGGCATGCGACCAAACCAGTCAAACATGCATTGTGCGCACTTGGGGGAGTGCATAAATGCTTCAAAGCACAGGCCCTAGATCACTCCCGTCGGTCGATGGCTGCCCAGGACCTGGATGAGATTTCAATTTGCCAATACAACCAGGCCATCCATTACATTATGTCATTTACGGAAATCCAGAACGTATCAAATTTGGAAATTGTCTTGACATGTTGCATGATTTTCATCTACATTGAGATTATTCTCGGTCATAATTCCAATGCACTTCAACATTTGCAGTCAGGCTCTACTGTCTTATCCAAACTCTCGCAATACGCCGCTGAGAAATCTCCAGAAGAGGGGTCTAATAGAGCACACACCAACTTTTTGAACCAAGCCTCTGTCATCCTCTCGCGACTTGGACAGGACATCGCGCAATATGTTGGGTATGACGTTGTTCCTTATCTCTACTTTCATTTCGCGCCAAGCCTGGAGTTTCTTGATTGCCGAAAACCATTCAAGTCTGTCTGTGCTGTGTCGAATGCACTGTTTCATATTGAGACAGAATGGGGTGCGAGAACTCACCTCGGAAAACAGCGGCTTGGAGACACCACATCACTTCGTGGAGCCGAACCCAACCACCAGCCACTTTGTGCGGCACCTTTAGATCTACTAAGCAATCAAGCCCACATGGACTATGTACTATCACTTTATCATAATTGGTGCAAGCGCTTCGAGCTCTTCAAGATTTTTGTCAAGCAAGAGGATCTCTCACCACAGGATCAGTATCAATGCAAAATGCTAGAGTTGGTCGAGGCAACTTGGGGGGCTTTATTAGAGCTGAAGTCATTTGGGGACAACTTTTTCTTAGCTTCTGCTGAAAGGGTATTGCAAAAGGCGGAAATATTAGTTAACTCAGGCCCGGATAAACCTACCCCCCTCTTCACCTTGGACGCGAACCTCATTCCTGCTCTTACGCTTGCCTGCACAGCATGCACCGAAACAGAAATTCAACAGAAGTGTGTAAGCTTGCTTTATTCAGCCAAAAGAAAAGAGGGCATACGGGATAGCCAAGAGGTAGCAAGTATCCTGGAATCTACAATAGCGGCAAAGGAGCAACGCTTGATTCAATGGGATGAGATACCTTGGAGTATGCCACAATTAGCATTCTTTCTTTCCTCTAAGAAGAGCTTGTAGTAAGAAATATTCTAGGTGATCTTTATGCGAGTAAAAATGGGTTTATTAAATTGTGAGATTAGTTTTGTAGTATAGTATTTTTAAATCCATTTCTTTGTTTTAACTAAATACTTAAATATTTAGTATTACAATATTGCTTTCAAGTATCTTAGTATTTTATACTAACATAGCTACCAATTAAACGCAAGATTGCTATATAATCTATACAAATTATAAACCCTAGTATATAAATATGCCTGTCACTTTGGATCTATGAGTTAAGATCCTTCAATCAATATGAACCATCAGCAACATCATAATTGATAAGCACCGGCAATCCATTTCAACTGCCCTGCTCCCTCAGATGTCCTCCCACCCCCAGCTTGCTGTATGCCCTCAGCATGTCTAGCCGCTTTTACCATCGTTTAGTGTCCTCCATCTTGTCGATTCGTTGAAGGCTCCACGTACATTTCGCGAGGACTTTGCGGTTGTCTCTGCATATCTATATCCGCAGAGCCAGACTGGTGCCGAGGCGACAGAAACGAGGATCTCCCAACGGGATCCCCTGCGTTGTAAAAGTCGTGTGACCAAGATGGGTCGGATGGCTGGAACTCTGTCTGCTGGTAGTGCGTGTTCTGCCCACTCGACACTTGGGTCTTTTTCCACTCTTTGAAACCCTTTAGGCTTCGGAAGTGCCTCCAGATGAAGAATATTATGATGCCGAGCACCAGCTCGATGGCGAGTGTTGAACCGACCGCGATGCCGACAATAGTCCCAGTTGACGTTTTGTGTTCTTTCGCGGGGGCACTGACATTGAAGAATGCGGAGTTGGTGCTGTCGACGGTCGCATCGTCATCGGTGTACGCGTCGAGGTTGAACCAAAAGACGTATTCTTCTCCCGCCGGTATCTTGTCCGTGTAGTTGTCGAGACTCACTGTCCATGCCCAATCGGTCGAAGTCGTGTTGCCTATGCATGGTCAGTTCAACAATTTCTCACATTGGCGTGGGTGATGCACGCACTCAGAAGCTGTAGGGAGAGCTCGGTAGGATATGCGAGCAGGAGGTAGAGGTCGAATCTGGAGTAGTTGGACTCCCATTTTACCGGAACGGTCTGGCCGACCTTGTACTGTGGGTTCTGGTCATATGTAAACTGATCCGGCTGTGGCCCGGGGTTGATAATAGTGATTTTCCCCTGTACAGGTGCGAATAGACTCGCTAGAAGGATAATAAAGATGGACGAGTACATTTTGTCGCATCACCGTGATGAGGCATCGAAAAGGCCTGGTGGAGGAGGACGTTGGGTAGTTTTCTTGGGCATAAGCAGTTTTGTTATGTAAGGGCACTAGTATCAAGCCCATCTGACGGGGCTGAATGGACGACACCGCAGTGGCCTTCTCGAGGGCCTCGTCGCAGGCTAAAATAGCCACCTTTTTGCACCACCAACAGGAAAGGGATCTGTGGAGATAAGAGGCTCCACACGGGAACTCGGAATCTCATAGCGCCAAGGGCTGATCGGCTGGCGGCACCGAGTGCACATCGCTATCAACAAGCAGCCTCTGAGAAAAAGGAAACCACCACATGCGTTTAGCCTGACGAATTTTAGAGACATGGCCACAATTGTCTTGGGCCAGGATGGAATGGCTCGAGAGGGCACTTGGTTCAGTATCTGCTGTCTGCCGTAAGGGCTTTTGGATTTCGCACGTGGCATTGGCTTGGCGTAGATGTGTAGGGCTGAACAATGCTGGGCACATCTTGGCAGGTTAGGACCTTGGCGTTGTCCATTTGTTGGTCAATGTTGGATGTGGAGTATTTGAAATCCGGGGTATTACAAAATGGAGCGCCTGTCGCATTGCTTGAGGAGATGGTTTCAACAGGGTCTAGGGATTCCTCATGACTGCTCTAGGTACTGATCTGAGCTGGAGACTCAAAGGGCGAGTGAGAGCGGAACAAATAGTAGTGAGTTGGCGAGGTCCAAGGCGGGGTACCTCGCAGTCTGGAAGGGAAAAATCCAATAAATGTCACGGGCATCCCAGATAAAACTCGATTCTCGCGACAATGTTCTTGTGACTGGAGTTTGGGCAGTCTTTCCTACATTTCCCCCCGCTGATTTTCCCGCTTTCTGTGTGAACGCGTCCAGGCATCACCAAAGTTCCTTTGGATCATGGTCTGCCCCACCGGGCCAATTTCCTTAGCTCGCTGGGCCGCGCGCCACTGCAGCGCCACAGAGTCGAGCTGAAACAGGGGAGCTGCAACAAGCCCCTGGCATTTCAGCCGACGGCTGGCCGGCGCAGCGTCACTAGCACCAATCTCCCGCGTTGGCGATAGATAGCTGCCGCTAGCTGAAGGCCGAGTGACACAGACATACCAGCGACACTTGACCGGATCTCTCAAAATTAGAAGAAAGGAGTCGCGACAAACGGTCAACCTGCCTCGTTGCCTTCTGTGTTTGTTCATTGAATGAAAGAGGCGTTTTTGCAGAATTCGTACCGTAAGAACTCAACAAATTCGCCACCCTTGGCGTGATTTAAACGCTACTTTAACGTGGATATCTTCCCTATACACTTAGTAATCAGGAATAATCATCACCAAGGAATATTCGGGGGAAAAAAAGCAAGGTCATACTTGGAGAGAATGATTGGTGAGTCATAGAAAGCGCCAGGCAAGGTGTGCTAAAGATGACGAATTCGTTGAGTTCTTACGGTAGTATCGCTAGCACTTACTTCCTCGGATCCTACACCACAGCCTTGGGTAAAAACCTGACGACAGGTTGATAAGACGACTTCTACGCAAAACGACATCATGTTGCGCCTAGTTACTCACACAGCATGTCGCTCATGCCTTTGGAACACCATCAGGGTGGGCGTTACCATGGATTAATATTTTAGCTTCCGTGGTGCTTTAGAGTTGTTCAGTCTCGCTCATGGCAACTACATAGAAAGTCATGGTTTCCGCATTGGTTCATGCATCGCTCTGACAGTCGTGTGTTAAATTAGAGTCTCAGGCAATACATACGACCATACCTCTTGGAAAATAGGTGGTCCCGTCAAAAGCTTGCCTACTAAATATGAAACTTTATTCTTGGAATCCAAAATGATAGGATGTTATGTGGCAGGACGGAAATCACTGTAGAATTTGATTCTTACTTGAATGGTAGCATTGGATTTTGCCTAACTTGACTCGAACTCTCAACTTCCATTGAAGTGTTATTCCGCATTGAACAGTGACAAAGAGAACCCTATCCGTGAAGAGAACTTAGGAATGACCGGAATTTTTCACGGTTACCATGCAGGGTGCAGGCTCCGACAAAGAAAAGCACTTTAAATAAAATATTTGCAGACCTTTTGGTAACTATTTGCCATCCTGCTGCTGTTAAGAGCGGCATCAGTGCCATAGGACACCTTCCCTATCAAGCTATACAGCTTCCGGAAAGAGGATGAGCATTAAAAGCCTATTTGCACTCAGTTGATGTCCGCAAGACGGACTGAGAATGGAGGAATAAGTCAGTGCTTCCATCGCTTAGCTGTTCTAATTCACGGCTTTATTTTACGCTCTTGCCGCGATTTGATTAAATGTGATTGGCCAACAATACGGCGCCCTGGTCAATTTAAGTTCAGCTAATTAGTACTAGGTAGATCGGACTCCTTCCACCCTATACCGAGGTTCTGTGTTAAAGCAGCGACCTTACAGTCGCCGCTTTGGAACATCGCGAACAGGCTAGTCCAAAAGCGTCACATCAAGCCCGAATCCGGGTTATGCCGGAAACGGCATGGATAGCTTCATAAGGTATATTAGAACTAGATTGGTCCCTCTAGATTGAAGAAATAATCACGTCAAAATATTACACCTCCTAATTCACGTGTTCCAATATTCTGTATACGATGATGACGGAAATGAAGAACACTGGCTCCGTGACTTTTTGAATCAAAAATGTGGATATTCAATACCGGTTAATGCGCTGGCCAGGATAAAGAATCCAAAGCGTGTGTTTACACCGCCTCTTAGGATGGCTGTGCAGGATTGATACGCCCAGGATTCTTGACCCATATTGCCTTTATGATGAAGCACTACAGTTTGCCAAGAGAGACTAAGGCATATTGTACCCAGTTAACCGGAGAAACAATGTATCAGCAATTGAATAGAAGTTGCCACAATGGACTTGCTACAGTCAAATATATAATGTGACGATGCCTTCAACTATCAATTCATCCTATTATCTAATCCCTCACACTTCCATCATTCTCAAAGTCAAACCACAAGGCTGTACTAAATTCACAAAATGGCACCCCTCATGAATAATCTAGTTCTCTCTACTTTGGGCGGAACTATGGTGTGCTCATATTGCCCAACTAATTAGAAAGTAACGCTAATGTTCCTAATAGGCAGAAAGTATCAAGTCTTCTCAGCCACTCAAAGGCAAGGCTTTTATTGGCCATCCTGTGGCGGGTAATATCATGAGACCTAAGACAGTGTACGAGCCACCGTCCCAAGCTGTTCACCGAGACTCTGGAAACACACGCTCTGAAGATTATTCAGGACCACTCGGTATCAATACCAAGGTCGAATCAATCAGTATGGCAGCTCCTTATAACATCTTCTGGGACAGACAAGGCAGAGTGACAGCTGCTAGTCAGTGCAGGGAAAATACTACTTGTGTCGTATCCCTGAGCCCAGATACGTTTGAAGTTGAGGCCACCTATCCGGAACCCGGCGAGGCATCAGATTTGGCTCAGGTTTTCATGCCTTATATGCAATTGCTTGACGGTCATGTCACCACTTCGACGACTAACCGCCACATTCTTGACCTGGAACTCGTTGGTGACAATGGGAAGACGACATTTGTTAAAAGGCGCGATATTGATTTCTCAAACATTACGGCAGCAAACGAATTCATTCTAAGCTCTGCTGCGGACTCCATTGGCAACATGTGGTTCTCGACAGGAGGGTTTGCCGGTGCTGGGTTCCCTGCTGGTGATACGGTAACCCTTGGATATGTGGAACCTAGTGGTAAAGTCCACACACTAAAACTGCCCAACAGACAGATGGAGAATAGCTTCGGTATTAGCGGGACAAACGTATACCTGGTCGTAGGACCAGCTGGGTCAGCAGACCATGTCAATGCAACTGGAACCTTTTACTGCATGCAGCCAAGTGAGAATGGAATCAGAGTTATCGCAGAGCTCCCATATAAAGCTGGAGATGGTATAAAAAAGGGTACCGTATCACGCGGCTCTGGCTCGACGCCCTCGCTTTTGGGACATAGGTACGTGGCCTTCACGGACAATTCAAACGACCAAATCAACTTGCTTGTATACCCACAAGCCCCGGTTCTTAATAATAACACCGAGCCGCTTTGTACTGTGCCTCTTTTTGAGCGAGGGTTTAGCGCTAATGAAAATGTTGCCATTAACCATTAGGATGGAAAGTCAACATACAGTGTCGTCTTGAGCAACTTTTACAACGGTCCAGCTATTGCTCCTTTGCAGGATCCTCCTTTCGGGGACGGAACTGACTCTGACCCCGCGATTCTCAATGGACCTTTTAACGACCTGAGCTCCATGAGCCCGGGTCTAGTTCGGGTCGAGTTCAATGAGAAAACGGGGAAATGCAGCACCCGCTGGTATAATAAGAACATTCGAAGCACGATGAACCCCATCTTGTCAACCAAAACCGGCCTCCTGTACATGCCTACCCAGGACTATGTACTCGCAAAAAATGGAAGTTATGTATACTACACAAGCGCCATTGATTTTAATACTGGTGAGGAGGTCTGGAAAGTTAGGATGGGTGCCGGAGGCTCTTTCAGTAATAATTTCCAGCTGCCTGTGCTCAGCAGAGATGGAAGTGTTGCTCAAGCTGTTATCGGTGGCCTTGTCATGGTAAAGGATAATGGCTGTGTTTGAGCAACAAGGTAGACAACTGATATACCTCAAGTACATAAATATTAAGTCTTTTTAGACTTCAGAGACTGCAAAACATACAGGTAGAGTGCCAATATACAAGACATATATTTTTGTCGTTGACATTCCAATTTCATTGCGTGATTATCAATTAAACTCTTATAGTATCAAACTATGTTCTTCTGGGTCATCCTCGGCTGTATCATCACTCTCGTGGCGCATATCATCATTGTCCCAGTTATTCTTTGCATTCAAACTTCCCATCTCTGTTTGCCCACTTCAAAGAACCTTGTGCCTTGGAAACGTAGAGCTGATTGCTTTGAACTTCTTCTTAGCTTTGTTGTTGTGACTAAATTGTTTGGCGTCGATACCCTATACAGGGCCGTAAATAATAAGCGTCCTAGCGAATATTGTAACCCTAAAGGTGGAACTATGTTAGAAAAAAAAAGCAAGTTGCCCACAGAAGGCTATTGAAGTTTATTTACTTCTAGTTAAAAAAGAAAATAAGCTAAGGCTCAACGGGGTAATCCACAAACCAGGCCGCAAAGGTGGTATCTGATTAGAGCAAGACAATGAGATTGATCGGAAAAGTCTTTACCCTGACCAAAAGAACAAATAATTTAATATCCTCTTGTAAAATAAACCTGTTGGAACGTTGAATTCATCACAAAGGGATTACAGTCATCGAGGCCTGAGGCACCGGCTAGGTGCTTAGTGTGAAGGCGGCAGGAAGCGAGATCAAGAGCATCACATGACCTACTCACAACAACACCAAAAAGGGGCTCTCTTTAGCTTAGTTAGATAGAACAATTCAACCGTCATTCGAAGCAACACACCCTACAGCAGCAGCTGCTATATTTGTGACCTTAACTGCGTCATCCCTGACCCCGGGACCTACCCACAAAACCATTCCCTTGTGAATTGAAGATAAAGTTAGCCCCTTACTACTTAACACGCCTCCATCCAAGACCGGTCGGCTCCAACGCACCTCATGGATCAATCGTACCCATCAACCACAATGCACAACGAGCGGGTTGCTATGAGATAATTATTCCCTGTTTTCAAGGGTCATCTGCTGCATTTAGCCATTACAATATAATAATCAAGCACTAGTGTGGATAGATACTGGGAAGATATCCCTCCTGATGGGGCTATTCACGATTCGATTTCAAGAATACCACGAAGTTGCATGAGAAAAAGTCTTTCCACATTTCTGCCATCGGCTTTGGCCAAGTCCTATTTCATACTTGATTAGGGCCCAGAAGATGAATCAAGTGCTAGTCAGCAATACTACATCAACAGGGCATCGCGGTTAGGGATACGCTTTATGTCCGGACCCAAGACCAACCACCAAATTATAATTTACTGTCCCACTGCCTCTGAAAAGGCGCTTAAAAACATCCATCTTTCTTTCTCCGCCCAGCTTTTTCTCTTCCAGTGGTTTGCATACTTTGGGAACTGATCAACCACGGCCAAAAGGTCTCTGTCGTGGGCAAACATGAAGAAAACTTCGGCGTTTGCGTCAAAGTCAAGAGCTTTAATCAATGTATCCTGCGTTTGTGTAGCGTTGAAGTTAATTCCCTTCGACTGGCTCTGAGTAGTGTAGATAGTGCTGGTTGTGCTTCCATTGCGGAGGACGGGATCAAAGAGTTCTCCAGGGCATGGCGCCTTGCTGGTCCGATTAATGGGGTTGGGAAAGATCTTTTCCGGGAGAGGATGATAAATTGATGGTCGTATCTCTGCACCATGGTGTGCCAAATCGCCAGCTAGGAACAGGAATGAGTCAGGATTTGTTGATACGCGGACCAATGCAGAAATATGTCCAACCGCGTGACCTGGAGTGTTCAGAAGATACATGGAACCATCATTGAAGAAGTCTATTGCATCAAATTGGCCCAGCTTCAAGCTTTGGTTGAAGGACACCTCTTTCATCTGCCGTCCGGAGTAATCGGCTTCCAAGATAACTGCCTGTGGGTTCACCGGATATCCTGGTATTAGAGTGTGAAAACCTGGCCCTACAATCAGGGAAACGCAGCTGGGCCACTCAGAAGGATTTCCTATGTGGTCAAAGTGCCAGTGGTTGAGGATTATTGACTCGATCGATTTCGGGTTAATGCCGTTCTTAGTCAAGATAGATTTGACATCTGTCTGCGCCGACACATTCCAGCCATTTTCTTCGATCGAATCCGTCCAATATGGTGCGAGATTTTGCCAGTCAGGACGCATTCCGAGGTCGAAAAGGAATTTACGACCAGATGGGTGCTGTAGCAAATAGCTTTGCGATGCCGTGTCAAGCCACTCGGCCCCTTCGATGTCCTCCGCGATGAACAGAGACGTGGGTATTTTGATTCGAGTAGTCGTATCAATCATTTGCACCTTGATGGTGACATCAGATTGTGGAATGTTGAGATTCGGTGCCCAGGTACCAGTTCGGGCACATGAAGTTACCACAAACAAGGGCAGAACAATGAATAGGAGCGGATGCATGGTGAGAGTTGAAAATCTGAATTAGATGCTGAAAAATATCAATTAGGTTTTTGTCGTCTAAATCACAAGGAGTGTCTAGAGACAAACTGTTGCTCTGTTTGTTTAATCTGTCAACGTGATTAGGTTCTTGTTTTATACACCAGACTTCATCTGATAAGTAAGGGACTACTGTACGTACCCAACACTAATTATACCAAGACTTTGCGGGGAGGAAGTGATGGGAGCTTTAGATATGGTCCTGTGGAGGGTAAGTTGTATAGGTGATTTTCTTAGAGTCCTTTTATACGTTGGTGGTAAGCTCATATATTAAAGCTCAGATACGGGATGCTTGTCACACCTCGCACCAGTAGAATCACATGTGCACCATGTACGTTTAGGAAGGATTTACTAATAGAACCTCAAGGACCCATATGTTAGACTTTTATGGAGAACAAACAAAGAACTCTATTTCAACACGTTTGAGGAAAATATCAATGCATTTCAGGTGTAATAGGAGAAAGGTTTGTCACGCTTGTCCCCGGGTGAGGAGTATCCATGCTTAATAATGATAACTCAGACCTAAATTCCAGCCGCATGCGTAGACGGGTGGTGTGCACAGTCCTGCTAATGGCGGTCTAGCTTGAGAATTGATAAACCATGACGGGTATGCACTTTCCAAAGATGCCACCACCCGGGTAATGCCTATCCGCTGGCAAATATTTGATTAAACCGGCTATATTCTGCCGAAGCTAACTTATAGTAGTTAATCCAATGGCTTTATGTGACAAAGCCTATTCTTATAGCCGGCTCGGGACTTACCAACCGTGTTACGACCTGCGTGGAGAGCGAATGGGGTCCCATTAATAATAGCTGTTCTCAGTGCCTGTAATCGCGAACATTGCGTATTAACTTATCTTTTAGTCTAACGGGATACTGGACGTAATATGAAGCACGAATTCTTACACATCCAGAAGCCAGCCTGCTGGTACAAACCACGAGCCCAATAAATTCATGTCAGTGTGGATGGGATCAAATAACCCCTGGGAATGGTTAAGCCTGTAAAATATTCTAGAACCAATCATAGACCTCTTCAATTATCGCCTCGCCAAGTGACAGTACTTTACCAACAGTCTCGTAAGAATCGACCATCGCTGCGGTTTTTTTTTTCATGGAACGCCAGTTGTAAAACCTTCATAATCGTTACCTGGGGTACCCGTACAAAACCACAACTAACTGCAGCCCTTCGAATCTCGAATCTCAATCTTCTGGTGTCAAGGTATTATGGACTAAACATGCTTCTGACACTGACTTAGGAACCAATCTAGACAGCTCTTCTAGTGCTGTGTTGCTGTCTATTTATTGTTGAGGTCAATAATATTGCAATGATCTCGAAGATCTTGGTATATTAGTTGTCAGACTCCTCGGTCGCCTCCGTCGAATGGTTGACAACCTTTGCTCGTGTTTCAATGTTCTCCAAGTTACAAGATGGATATAAACGCCAAACACAACCAAGAAATAGTTGCAACTGGTACCATGTCGTGAATACCATGGGCGGGGGCAAATATTCTCGCTTGTTTTGCTCTGGTTATGGCTTATGTTTCCAGTGGTGCTCACGGGATGAAGCTATTTGACAGCTGATCCCGATGAAAAATACAATTGTAGGTCGCGAACTCTAATGAATTTGCCGAAGTATTGATCACGTCTGTCTGCTACATGGCTCCTTCTGGACATTGAACACAGAGGAAGAAAACTTGGCAATGACAGCCTAAAGGGAAAGATTTCACTAATGATCAATGGAGGACTAACTCCACAAAGGAAGCTACTCAACTTGTCTGTGCAGGGTGACGATAAAGTGGCTTCTATTCTTTTAATGAGGCTAGGCTCAAGATGCTGAGAGCTCCCCCGCGACATCAGCGATCAAAATTTATGCAAGAATGGCTTCCAATCAGATAAATGTTAGAGCCTCACTCAGAAGCAACATCAGATAGTCGCAATTTATTTCACACGTCTCTATAAAAACACTTGCCTTCCGCCATCTTATCATGTAATTACCGAGCAATGCAAACTGAATGAGTCACCACTTCACCAACCGTGTTTGAGAATCTTTGAGTCTATATTGATTCAATATTATGATTATTGGATACATCATTTATGATGTTCTGACAGACGGTTTGATGTATCCTCTCCGTCCTTGGAATAACCCAACGCATAAAAAGGCGATTCGTCTCAAATACTGCCTCTTCACACAACTCCCATTCCTCCAAGGCGTTATCGATTGAACCTTTAATAGAAGATGACCTAACTCGTGGCCGGACAGTCCATTTCCCCCAAAGGGTAATAAATTTAGGAGAAAAGAACGACGGAGTAAAAGGAGTTGTGACGCGATAACGAAGTCCATCTGTGGTATTTTGACTAATAGCCAGACATGCTAACCGTTTCACAGCACCTGGAACAAGTTGCAACACTACACGGACGTAAAACGCACGATTGGTAGTGTCAAAAGGTCCAAAGAAATTGTCGTTGCCAACAGAGTCTGGTTCTGCAGGTATCTCATACCAGCTATGGAATGACTCAATGTGATCCAAAATTGGACTAGCGGTCTGAAGATATGTAAGGACGGAACGGGGTGGTATATTGGGTGGTATTGGAACAGCAACAGTGAAGCAATGCTGAGCCCACATTTGAAACTGAGTGTCGTCAAATATTCTGCCCGTTGTTTGCGTTTGGAGGATGTGACAACTGAAGCAGGGTCGGGCGCCTCAATCTGGAGAGCGTCAGGATTCGTTCACCGGTTGTCACGTTGCTGGTTGAGGTGTGGTGGGATGTTGGTTAAAAAGTCGGAATGATGCGAAAATCATCTAAAAACTGGCTTACTGTGGATACGGCTGGCACGGTTGTCACTTGTAATAATTACAAATACCTTCAGACTTAGCCTAAATTGGATAGGATGGTTGTGGAGCAACTTGGCTTCCATTTACCAACCGACTACATCAATCTTGAATTTGGAAAGATCGATTCAATTCAACCTTGGGAACGGTATCTACATCTATTCTTCTATAAAATATTTTTATTGGATTTTATTATTGAATATATTAACTATATTAGAAAGTCATAGATACAAAGACTTTCTGCCAGCATTGACCGCTTTCACCAAACGTTGGCTACATCATTCTCAGACTGACAAAGTTTTCCTATGCGTCTTTTTCATTGTTATAAATTTCCATCTTTCCAAGTAAGCACTAGCTCATGTGTCCAAATCAACGGTGCATCTGTGGACTCTTATATTGGAGTCCTCAGTCGACTAGGTTATTAATTGAATAAGGTGCCGTGGTTACCTTGGCTCGTGCATCCTCCAATTATTTGGTAAAGAAAGGCATTCGAGTTAATGCAGTGGCCACTGGGCCAGTATGGGCACCACTTTTGGCCATTGGCGTCGGAGTATATGGTCAAAAGAGGCACGGGTTTGGAGATTGGACGCCAATGGACAGGCTGGGTCAACCAAGCGAAATCACGACAAGCTATGTATTCTTAGCTTCCAAGGGGAGTACATTTATGAGTAGACAGACTTTGCATCCTAATGGAGCAATCGTCATCAATGGTTGTTTTATAGCATATTGTACTAATTTTATAGCTATGGTAAATATATGAGCACAGTCACCTCAACCAAAATTGCTACACTGTATCTTTAGGAAGCTGAGTCGTGGTCCACTTTGACAGAGGCGCGTCTTTCCCCCGCATGAAATCGGGCTGAAAGAATCATGGTGGGATGCCGACACAACGTATGTGTTCACCCTAAATTTATGTTAGAAATTCAATTGCGGAGAGTCGGTGAGCCGAAAATCGTGGGATAGTTGTCGGATGTGCTCCGACAGATAAGGTAAATCGGCTGCTGTTTGCCCGATGTTCAAACGATAGCGCGTGCACATCGGGTCAAGCTGACATTATTCCAAGTACCAACCTCCGTAAATTGGACTGGGTTTGTATGATGTGATAAGGCGACAATAGGCGATTGTGGGGTTACATGCTGTTTGATTTGATAAAAAATACAACCCCAACTCCACAATTGGCGTTATCTTCCGCACTGGGGAATTAGGTTTCACGCCGATGGCCGGACATTGCGTCATTTCTTTGGCCTCTTCTAACATCTTCGCTCCTTGAGGGCCCGGCTTCGAACGAAAGTAGGTACCGGGAAAGATAGGTAAACATGGGGTCGGCCCGAATGATTTTGGTCCAGCTTAGCTTGTATTTTCGAATGGAGAAAAAGGTGGTCCCCGCTTCAAATAAATTGCACCATGATGCAACCTGAGTTATACCTGCATCTCTGACAATCAGTCCAACTGGATCGCGTTCACCATGAGATCTATTCTGTCATTGATTGTACTTGCCTTTCAAGCTGGCGCGTTGGCGCAAGATGGCAACTTGACTGGCAAGGTTCCTTCAGAACTGCCTTACTACGGAAGAAGCCCGCCAGTTTACCCTACCCGTAATCGAAACCTTATTCCCCCACAACTCGAGAAATCACGCTGACATGAAAATAAAGCCGTTGGCAACGGCACGACAGATGCTCGTTGGGCTCTAGCCTACCGCCGCGCCAAGGCACTTGTGAGCCAGTTTACCTTGGAAGAAAAGGTCAATGTTACGCATGGCTTCACCGGACTATGTACAGGAAACACTGGCACGGTATCGCGTCTGGGTGTTCCGTCCTTGTGCTTCTCCGATGCTCCCGTGGGTGTCCGCGGGCAGGAGTTTGTGTCAGCGTTCCCTGCAGGTTTGCATCTTGCTGCCACCTTTGACAAAGATCTTATGTACCAGTACGGCAGAGCTCTTGGCGAAGAATATTTTGGCAAGGGCGTCAATGTAGCCCTGGGACCAACTGCTGGGCCAATGGGTCGCGTTGTTCGTGGCGGTCGCAATTGGGAAGGCCTTTCGGGGGATCCATACCTTGCAGGCGTGGGCATGGGTGCCGTTACCAAGGGCATGCAGGAATCCGGCGTCATTGCTACGCCCAAGCATTTTCTCGCAAATGAGCAAGAGTGGCGCCGTATAAGGAACGAGAACGCAACTGACCTCACGCGGCGACTTGGCTGGCCGGAGGGCGAGGCCATCAGCGCCAACATTGATGACCGCACCCTGCATGAGCTGTATGCATTCCCCTTTATGAATGCCCTTCGTGAAGGCGCTGGCTGTGTCATGTGCTCTTACAACCGCCTCAATCACTCCTATACATGCCAGAACTCTAAGCTTCTAAACGGCATCCTTAAAACGGAGCTTGGGTTTGAAGGCTTCGTTGTGAGCGATTGGCAGGCCCAAAACTCAGGTGTTGCCTCGGCCAATTCTGGTTTGGACGTTGTGATGCCCGATGCGGGCTGGTGGGGAGGCAACCTCACCGAGGCAGTAACTAACTCGTCTGTTAGCGTTGAGCGGATTGACGACATGGCCACTCGTCTCTTCGCCTCTTATTACTATCTCAACCAGGATAGCGAACTGCCCCCCATCGCAATCAGCAGCTATGCGACCCAAAGTTTCCCCGTAGATGTCCAGGGAAACCACGCGGATCTTATCCGCCGAATTGGCGCAGCAGGCACCGTTCTCGTCAAGAACGTTGACGGTGCACTGCCTTTGAAGAAGCCCAAGATGGTTTCAGTCTATGGCTACGACGCTATTGTAAAAGCCAATCCATGGGAAAACCCCAATCGTTATGGTGGCGGCTACGAGGTCAATTTTGGCTGGAACACGTTCAACGGCACTCTCGTCACCGGCGGCGGTTCTGGTATTGCTACACCCCCCTACATCATCTCTCCATTTCAAGCGATCCAGGACCGCATAATCAAGAACCATGGCACCATCCGTTGGGACTTCTTTTCTGGAAGCCCTCAGCCTCACTTCGCCAATTCCGAAGCTTGCCTCGTCTTCATCAACGCTTATGCCTCAGAGAGTTTTGATCGCACTACTTTGACGGATGAGTTTAGCGACAAACTTGTCGAAAATGTCGCTACCAACTGCTCCAACACAATCGTTACTATTCATAACGCAGGTGTGCGCACAGTCGACGCTTGGATTGACCATCCCAACGTGACGGCCGTTATCTACGCTGGCCTCCCCGGCCAAGAAGCAGGAAATAGCCTCGCTGACATTCTATTTGGTGATGTTAGTCCCTCTGGGAAACTCCCATTCACTGTCGCGCAGAAGGAGGAAGACTACGGAGACTTGCTCAACGCTACCACTACCTTTGACTGGTATCCCGAAGTCAACTTTACGGAAGGTGTGTATACCGACTACCGCTACTTTGACAAGAAGAACATCACGCCGCTGTTCGAGTTTGGATTTGGTTTATCGTATACCACTTTTGAGTTTTCCGACCTGGCTGCTTCCTTCAGGTCGGATGTAAGCCTGGAAGAGCTTCCCAACTCCGATATCAAGATCATCCAGGGTGGCCACCCCGAGCTCTGGGATATCATCGCCATGGCCACTGTTTCTGTGACTAATACGGGTGATGTTGAAGGCGCTGAGGCTGCCCAACTTTATGTCGGCATTCCTGGTGGCGATACGCCTATCCGCCAACTCCGCGGTTTCAAGCAGGTCGGCCCCCTGGTACCTAAGCAGTCTGGACTTGCCAAGTTCCCCCTCACCAGACGTGATCTCAGCATATGGGACGTGGAGGCTCAGCAGTGGCGCCTCCGCAAGGGAGAGTACAAGCTTTATGCTGGCTCAAGCAGCCGCAAGTTGCCGCTGCAATATTCTATAAAGTTGGATTAAACAAATGAATGCGTTCTTATATATGTATATATGTTGTATCTTCACAGATGAAGCACGACTTCCCACTACACGGGCCGGAGTTTCATCGCAAGACGGATTGAAACAATATTTTCAAATCAATTTGGTCTATGTGTGTTCCGAGTTACTCCAGTGCACCTGACCGTGGTTCCCACCAATATTGCTAGACCTGCTCATTCTAATCCCAAATGGTCTTGTGACAAATGAATATTTCCCATGAGCTAATTTCCCAAGCTTTTAACAATGTCATCCACAATATTATGGCATATACGACTGTGTGCGCTCTCAGCAATCGGGGCCACCCATGAAATAGTAAGCCGGTTAGCCTTAAAGACTACTTCATCAAATAATTCCCATCCTTCAGTCGTGTGCGTTTCGGAACCAGTGGTGTCGGTAGGTTGAGGCCGAACGGTCCATCTTGCCCAAAGGCTCATCAGCATCGGGGAAGTGAAGGATGAGTTCATATGATTCGTTACGCGAAAGCGCATACCGTCAGGTGTATTCTGAGAGATGACCAAGCAAGTGGAGCGCCTAATAGCGCCCGGAACAAGTTCATAAACCTCGTGGACAGCAAACGCGCGATTTGAATTGTCAAAGGGTCCAAAGAAATCATCGTTCCGGAACAAGTCCGGATCTGGAGTAAGTTCATCCCAGCTCTGGTATGATTCAATATGCCGAAAGACCGGGGTGATTGTCTGCATATAAGCGACAAGGTATTGAGGTGAAATGTGGATCGGTACTGGCACACTGATTGTGAAACGATGCTCTGACCACATTCTAATCCGGACCTCTTAGTACGCCAAGGTTGTCGTCAATAAAACAGGCGTTAGCGCCTCGCCCTCTAGGTAGTAGTTTTCAACCCTAGACGACGAGATAGCGGTATTGCGCTTTGGAGGGAGGAAGGCTATAAGAAAATAGGGAGTAAACTTGGTTGGATTGATGATTTGCCCGAGCAAATTTAGCTCAGAAATGGACTGGGTTTGATTAGTCAGGCAGTTGTGATGGGCTGCGCCCCAAACAGTGGACTAGTAGTCAAGTGCAATTGCTGCAATTGGTTAATTGCCCGCCGAGTCCCAAGTTTAATGCACACTAACGTGTCTTTGGACGGAAATTTCCAAACAATCATGACTTTAGAAAAGGTTCTGTTGAGCATTTCAGTGATAATTCGTTTTCTTGAAAAGCTTTTACTTATATATACTTGAACGATATTTATTTGTTGTTAAATACTCTTGGTAGCTCCTATTAACAATAGGCGTTACAGGGCTACATCCGCTTTGTTCAGGGTAGCCGAGGTACAGCTAGGCCATTGGCATGGCTGCAGGTCAGAGCAACATTACAGGAATATTCACTTGTTAAAACGTTATGCCCTGCAGCAAGTCATCGCGTGCGAAAAACGACTACCATCGACTCCAACGGAATCCCGTGTAGTGAAACTTCCAACAAGTGATAGCGGAGCGCTGGAGTAACTACTCGGATTATGCAGGTACCGCTCTCCGTGCTCAAGGACAGGCCCTTCGTCATTCACTCGGATGAATTGACAACGCACGATGTTGAGTCCAATAGTGCTATAATAACCGCCAATAGCAAATAGAACAAGCGACTTGAGATTGGAGATCCCTACTTGTTTCCATGTTACATGCTTCCTGGAGTTTTATATTTCATCTCGCGTTATTACCCGCCGCATTCACAGTCCTTCGAAAATACGACGCGTAGTTTATTATTAGACAAAGAGAGAAGACACAACTTTTGAGGTATCGGCTGGTCAATGTCTCAGGAACATATTTGTTTACTGGTTGATAGCAAGTGCCAGCTCATGGTTTTTTCTAGTCAATCTTCGGTTGCACATTACCTATATGTACATCGAAAACACAAATCATTTGAACATATTATGACTAAGAGCCCGTTTTCACCCAAAAATATGGTTTCATCCTTCGATGTGAATTATTGCCGCAGAATCGTCGTTTCTATCGGCGAATCGATTTCTGTATCAGATCTATGCGTATTGTTTACCACGTCGCTGATGGCTCTCTTCGTCTTTTCATTATCCCCACTTTGTGAGCTATCGCGCTATAATATAATAATCCCTAAGCAATACTCGTCTCTGTTTGGGTACTGCTCGGGCATTGTTCAAGTGGGAACGGCATCACCTCTGGCTCTAGCAAGACAAACGGAGATATAAAAGTCTATATTCTCATGGTGTATGGTGTGTTTGTAGCTGTACATATAGACTATCAATCTAATAAACAGAAGTATCCATGATGTCCTCACAACTTTACAGTCGGAATATCGGGATAGATACTCGGAAGCTCCATGATTGCGGAAGGCTCCGTCTCTGGGATTCGGGCAGCATCAACCCAGTTGCCGTGAACGGCAGATCGGAGGCCTGAGTATGGTTATTACCGATCCAATCGTGGCGTTACGCTCGCCGATGCGAAAATTAACGGGCAACACTTACGAAAAGGTAGGATTATCTTTGCCACAACGTTTTGGAAATCACGAGTATCTTGAATTATCTGATGAAATGGCCTTCTTAGTCTCCTTGTAGAATGAATATGGGGAATACTACTCACCACTTCATTTCGATTCAACTTCATGTTGTCGATCATGGTAATGAGAAATCCGTCACCCTCTTCAGCATCCGGATGCCTTGGGCTGAAACATGGCTCTTGGACCAAACAATCTGGCCCTGGAACAAAATATTCCACTTTTCCAGTCTCATAATCAAGGCGGGCCAGGGCGTTCAGGCCTTGGTACAGTTGTGCCGAGTTCCCTGCATCTGGTTTGAAACAGTCAAGGTAGGTATAGCGGGCTAGTAGCAGGGTCAGTAAAAGTCCACCTTGATGTGATTTATATTAATGCTGAGACCTACTTTTCCGTGTTAGGAACCTTTCGTCAATTCGAGGAAATTCACAAGGTACGTCAAGGAGGACCTCTGGTATGGATCAGCCATGATAACTTTTTCGGCAATTTTATGTCGCTTACCAGGGTCCGGCATGACATCTGTATCACTGTTGGGATCGATGCACCATTTTACATAATTGACGCTGATCTCGCTCGGCTGCGGGTTCGGCCCATTGCGACATGCTGGCGCTATCTCAGTATTCTTCTTTGCGATGCAATGGCCATGATTACTCACGTAGAAATGAAAAGGCATTATGGGATGCCACTGAAGCGTCAAAGTAACTAAATTAACAAGTCAGTATTTTTTGTATTGTGAATGAGTAGTGGCGTTGACATACATCTTGCCATTCTCCTCCCAGGAAGCGCCGGTGTGGATGGCCATGCAGTTCTTGTATTGGAACCATCGCACGGGAACCTTTGTATCGAATGGAATCACACCAAACCATGCGGGAGAATTTTCGTCGTAGTACCTGGATTTCATGTAAGTATCTGAAAATATTATGGTTGATACCCGCATGTTTAGGGGATTACCATTGGTGATTTCCTGGTTTCTCATGATCTTTGAGATCGACTAAAAAGGGCATTCGCATAATGACGACGTAATTGTCAGTCTATAATGAAGTCAGTCGGTGCATCTTTGATATCACAGGGTACTAGTACAATTGCGCAATCATGGATGATTCCCCCTCCCTGAAATTCCAAGTCTCGTTTGAACGTTACATGGCCATCCTTATCAACGACATAGACGGATATCTATATTCATATTAGTTCATGTCACTACAACACACCCAAAACCTTGAGCTTACTTGGGGACTTCCGAGTCCTTCGAGTTGATACCCAAACCCAACAAGACTACCCGTTTTTGGGTCGACCTATGTCAAAAAGATTAGAGAGCTGCTGTTATGAAGTAACATTCTACTAACATGTGGGTGGGCGGTGTAAGGCTTCTTAGAGCTCATACCCACAAATGCGTCGTGTCCAATAGTGCGAAGGGTGTCTTGAGAGGCAATTTCTTAGTGTTGAAGTACTCGGTTTCATGGATGGGGACATACTTGGATCGAGCTCATATGCAGGTCCAAACTCGCACAAGGCCAGCAGTTTATCCGCATGCAAAATGACATTTGTGTTGGCCGTGCTGTCGAGAACCGCGCGAACACATGGATGGTTCGAAAATGGACTGGCAAGCATGCCAAAAAGAGCCCCACTGGCTTTTCGCTCCGCAACAAGTCGCTCCGTCATGACATACTTTTGCTGGAAGGAGACCTTGCCATCCTTAATTTGGAAAGCACTGATGCTGCCGTCTCCATCAAATGCAATGGTCTTTGAACCACCGAGATAATAATCCCTTTCGTAGTAAGGATCTTGCATAACCTTGTTCGGGTCAGTAAGATGTGTGCGGCCGACAACGAGGAGAACGTACGCGATAAAAAGTACCATTGAGTTCTTTGGGGATTTCACCCTCCACCTCAACATCCTCAATGCTAGCTTCGGCTCTGAAAGGCCGGGAAGCGGCGGCAAAGTCGTTGTAGATAGCGTGCGCTTTGACCATTGTGAATTTTGAGAGAAATAAGCTCGGAATGTGTTGATGGATATGGATGAGAGGGAGTTTTACAACAGATATTTGATTGAATGGTTGCATCTCTGCCCTTCTTATACCAACAATCGCCAAATACATAGCTGATGATTTGGACGTCTGTATGTGGGCTGAACCGCCATCATGTGGGGTAATCCGGAGGTGCGGAAGCGCGAGGTGGTTGCATGTGGAGAAGATCTCCGCCATTGCGGTTCCCAGCCAATTGTAGCGCCTTCATTTCCATCCTCACCCCTGCGAAGTTTATTCTAGTCGTTCAATGAGAGCCCGAGCAAAGCTCAATTTCTTCAAGGCCCCTCTTCGGTGAGGAAGCTATAAAGCCTTAACCCACATGCCTTTTCTCCGGAGCTCATTGCCCACGTCCATCCTTCTTCTCCACATTGTCCTCAAATGGATCCGTCACCCGCAATGGGACCTGAACAGGTTTCAGCCGCAAAACAGGGCACGGATGGATTAGAGAACCGTAAGTACCCATGTACTGTACTCGGCTGTCGTCGGGCATATCGTCGAAATGAGCACCTCCTACGTCATATTCGGTCCCACAATCTGCACAAACCTCACAGGTGCCCCAAGTGCGGCAAATGCTATGGCCGGCAGTGAGTTTACCATGCTTTGCAATGTTTAATCAAGATTCTGTCCTCATTTGGATGTTTTGAAGGGATGTTTTCAAACGACACATGATACAGCAACACCAAGCCATACATCGCGACCAGAAAAATACGGCCAACCAGGGAATCAGACACCGGGGATCCATAGGTGTTGTCAATGAAACACCTCGAATCTCGAATCAAGGTGAACAGAATATTAACACTCCCAATGCCCCACTTAAGGAGCTTGTCAGAAGGGGCCCAAATTCAAGACTGGACGCGCCGCTTGTGCCGGATCCCATCTGGGCAAAATATCCAGTTACTCCAAATTCATCAATAGAGCTCAATAGCTCTACCGTTTGTGGTGATGATTTGGATATTGCAAATGGTGAAGTCCTTTCGACCAATTACGTGGAGAATTTGGCATGGACCAACTCATCACCCCCGAGAACAAGCACCCAGCATCACCCACAAAGCCCCGATACCAATCTGCTTAGCCAAGGCATTTCCGAGGTATTAGAAAATTTGGACGAATCTGAATTTTGGCCTTACACTCTGTCCGACGTATCCGGCAATGAAACACAATCACCGCCATTCAATGCCGCCACGACAGCATCAAGACCTCAACAGCTTTACTTTTCCATCGGCAGTCTGGCCTTTCAGCAGTGCTTGGATCTCTATTTTGCCAGGTTTCACCCTCTTTGGCCTATTATTCATAGAGCCACGTTTGACCAAACGGAGGACAACCATGAACTTGTCAATAGTGTGCTCATGGTAGGAGCTTGGGAGTCAGGGATACCGTTGTGGATGGAAGCAGCTCTGCGCTGGAACGAATCACTCACCCAGAGACTTTTTAATGCTTTCGTGGGTATGACAACATGAATAGACTAGGAAGAATTGCTAATCAACAGCCAGTCCGATTTTAATTCAGGAAGCTCAATGGAGTCCAAGTGGACCCTTCAGGCGTACCAGGCACTGCTTCTGAATGTGGTGTTTACTCTGCAATGCTCAGTAAATTATCCTCGTGGTTCAAGCGCAAGGATACATCTGACATATCACAGGACGACATGAAATTTAGAAAAGCATATTTCCGATATTGCACCATGCTCGCTATCTTCCGAGACGGCGGTCTTTTTGAAGAGCGACACGATCTCTCTCAGAACGACCCTCTAGACACGATTCCCACGAGTTGGCTGAGGCGCGAAAAAATGAAGAGGTATGCAGATTTCCGGCTTATGATAAGAATCTCTTAGATAGGTCGCTCACCATTCAGACTGGCGTTTTATTCTTTTTGGATATCCATTTACTTTTGCTTCCTCCGCGGGTACAATCCAATGTTGAGATATGACGAACTCTATCTGACCACTCCCTGCTCAGAAAAGCTCTGGGAGACTAAAACAGTGGAGGAATGGCAACAAGTCAAAGTCATCGAGTCACAAAAGCGGACAACAATGCGATTTATGAGCCTCATTGATATAGCAATGGATTGCGAGGGACGGGACAGTCTTCCGCCGCTTTTAGAAGATGAATACGGCTACGGACTCTGCGCGATGCAAGCTTGGCTATGGCCAGAGATCATCAAGAGCAGAAACTCAACGGATCCTTCACGAGTTCTACAGGCTTCAGGGATATACGCACCACCTAGCTCCTCTCGAGTGCTTGAATTTTGGACGTCGCAACTCGAAATTTGGAGAGATTGCTATAAAGACCGCGCACTAGGATCTTTATTGTCGTCTCAACAGCATAGAAACGTCATTGAGGCCAGTTCCATGCCTCTGTATCATCTGTCCCAGATGGCGCTCAGAGCCAACTTGAAGATCATCAAAGAGCTTGCATCAGGATTACAGCAAGATTCAGGTTCGAGTATCTTTAGAAGACAACTTGAATCACGAATTTTGGAATGGTCAAAGACATTCGACGCTTGGCTAGCAATTTGGCACGCTGGCCAAATCATGAAGCTCCTACAACCCACACATGGCGACTTCGAGGAAAGTGAAGGCCTGACAACAGCACCGCACATCAGTTTCATCGCGCCAATTGCGCTGTATGATGCAGGGCTTGTCATGTGGGCCTATACCCGCTCAGTCCAAGTATGTGACGCTTGTGCGATAGGATCAACTCTACAGGCATCCGCGGTCGACCCCGAGCCCTTCGATCTATTTGAACCGCAAAGAGGTTATGAATTCATGCGGTGGTCAAAAAACAGAGGAAGGGAACAAATAAATGGAGTGATAATATGTACTTGCAGACTTACGAATGTTGTCGGTATTTATGAAGCGGGCCTGTTGAGGTATTCACTTTATTGGCGGAGTGCTCTTGCGATGGCGAGCTCGTTGGAAAAGCTGAAGCATAACAATTAGTCCCAGTTTATATTGAATGATTAAAAATTGTTTTTACTTACTGCTTTACAATGTAGTCCTACAAATCTGACTTGCAATGGATTAACTTAACCACAGATAAAAAGGGTTACTATTCCTAAATCATAGGGAGTTTCCACGAGGATGCTTTAGTCATCACCAATTACCTCCACTTTACACCTGAAACCCACTTACTCTACAACTTACGCCCGTGAGAACCAAGGACGCCTTAGAGGTTGGATGAAAGTGCCAATCTCTGGCTACATTGATCTTTGTCTGACCCTGCATCATCACCCTCGTCAATGTTGCTGTCGCCATCATCATCACTCTCAGAGGTGATACTGGCATCCATCTTAGCTTGATACACCTCAATCGTTCCTGAACTCGCGCGATTCCTGACGCTGAAATGTATTTTCATCCTGCCAGGCACGCTAGCAAGGTCAGATATTATTGCCTGGTTATTATCTCTATGTGCCTCATTAATCTGTTTTACAGGGGTACTAGCTTACCCTATAGAAAATGGCGATGTTCAGTGCCCATGCGTTCAAGTTAAAGTTATGGTTTGTGCGAATAAAAATAGCAATATTGTTATCATTGAAGCAGAGCTTGTAATGGATTGTGTTGGGTTCCTTTTTTTTTGTTCGTTATTGTCTCATATTTGCTATCAATACCGTACTGGAGTCGCGGACAATCCTTAGTTTCCCCATTTTCCCCACCCAGGCTTTTCGCCAACGTGCTAGCCAAGAACAGCTTAGTCTAAATCGGCAAATCTGGCATTAATCTCGGTACTTTCTTTGCCCAATAAGATACCAGTAATTGCCCATAATTTTTGCTCGACTCATGAACGTGACAAGAGCTTTGAGGTGGGCACAGAATTGATTGATTCTCGTTCGCGCGGATGAGTTCCGGCTTGTCAGACGTTGAAGTCTGGACCAAGAGGTAGGGAATTGGTGGGCTTGTATGGTTGCAGTCCTGCACGAGCCCAACCTCGTACCCGGTGACATGTACCAGCCCTCTGCATGGAAAGATGGCTGATTGCTGGTTTTTGACCCTTGGCAAGGGTGTTTGTTCGGTTGCCTACATCAACGTGAACCAGTGCGGGTAGTGAGGCAACGATGATTTTAGAAGGGGTAAGTAACTTTGATGGGTCACGCGTCATCTCTTGAGACGGTCAAATGTAACCCTCTCGACTAAATGGCCTCCGCGGACTTGATCAAACCATCCGAGTTGCCGAGATTCTTGGGTGTCAGGGTCTTTAATTCGCCGCCAGAGGACGGACTTGATTCTGCGGGGTCTAGGTGCTCGCCGGTTTGGCGCATCAGCCTTACGCCACTAGCTCCAAAAGCTCCCTCAGATGACACACTCGGCCCGCCTCGGCCATCACATGTTTGCAACGGCCGGGGAGCGAGCCCGGACTGAGCCACAGTGGAGTCAATAAGTCAACTGAGTGAGAGATGTCTTGGGCCCAGGTTTATTGAAACGTCACGAGCAGAACCCACGGGCTGTGGGCGTGAGTGCAAATGAAGCAAGATGTCTGATGAGCTTCATGAGAGAAACCTGGGACCTTGCTTGGGAGATTATGGAGAATTACGATAAAATCCACTTCATACAGAAGGAAAGCCCTCAATTGAACCCCTTCTCTTCTAGGGATGGAGGTATCTATATTTGGCGTACCTGCAGTGCACAAACCCTTGACCGTGGGGGATGATTGGCCATGGACCTGAGGTAACTTGCATGAATCCAGCTAGCCACGAACCAGCAACGCCCTGTTCGGGATTATGGACACAGATAGATGATAAGCGGCCATCTGCACGCAGATTCACATAACAGGTCAGTGCAACACAGGGGTTTGATTTCCTATTGACGGTCCATAGGGCCAGGAGTAAGCGTAAGGACCCCAGTCATCAGTCAGAAGGTTGAGCGAGCACATGCGTACCTGTGGATCAATGGAAGTTTACAGTTCGCTGCATGATCTAAGAAAGCCACTCACATCGATTAGGCTACCAAGTTTCAGGCTAATGTCACAATTGGGTGCTCTCCCACCATTGCCGGTCAGCGCGCAGGGTTGCTCGGATCGGAGTTACGCATGACTGTAACGGTAGATTTTATAATCTCACACCCTCACCAACGCGACAATGTACTGCCGTCCGGACGACTGGTTGATGTAAAGCCAATTTCGGCATGTTGCATTGGTGGCGAAGGTAGTGAGAAGCAACATGTGACTTGTATGCAAGAATGACGACATGGATTGGGCCAGAGCTCGGACAGCCTCATTCTGCGGCTTTTACTGAGAAACATCATGCTATAGACTTGGTAATGTGATAGAGTTTGGCTAAGCGAATGGAGGCTGAATGGCATGTCCATTCCAGTTTGTGGTCTGAAGGATGGGGATTAGTGGGAATGGTTTTGTATCCACATGTGCTGGAACTGAGCGTTCACTGTGCAAGCATCAAACACCACCTCAGCCATCCTTGGCCCGTCCTAATATTGCAGGAACCAATGGAATCTTCCCTAAGGGACTGTGGTGATTTGTGTGAAGATAGTTGAGTGGGTTGCACAATTTGCAAGCCTTCGGCGGAGATTGGATTTGATACAAAATCGAGCTGACATCCTTAGGCTTTCATTCCGGCAATTGCCCATATCTCACACACTCGGATTTACACTGTCCCTAAATTCTTTTTCCAACCATTTACAAACATGGGTTCCTTTCCGGATCTTGGCGAATTACAACCTCTTGTTGACGTGCTCAGCGCTGCCTCCGATATCACCCAGGGGGTCGAAGCTATTTCTGACTTTTTGTTCTCGGGTCCAACCACGGCTGCTGCCGATAATGGTTCTTTGTCCGATGTAATAGACCAACTGAACGCGGCCTTGGGCGGCCCAAGCGGGGAGGTAAAGGCTGGTAAGACTCCTCTGCCACGGAACGTTACACTTCTTCCACCCTACAATGAAGAAAATGCAATCAACAGTTACAACCATTTGGTGGACATTTCGTCCATCGTGTCTCTCTTCACGGCCATCTGGAACGCTGACTCTCGCACGAAGCGCGGCCATCCTGAGCCATACAACATTACCATTCCAAGCGAAGCAGCTCAGTCCTTTGCTGATATGGCAAGTTCTGCTTACAATGTCATGAGTGGGCCACTTGCGGGATTATTCAACTATGCGAACGACTCTGTGACCACCTTCTCCAAGAATATGTCCAAGACTGAAGTTCATCTTGAGTTCCTTGGCGAATTGTTCAAAGGATTCAGCTTGACGAAGCCTGCTCTGCTGCAAATTGATGGCATCTTGACCAACTTCATTTCGTCCCTGAAGACGGTGAATGTCGAGACAGGCTCAACCAACAACACTGTTGACCAAACCCTGCGCATCAACCAAGTCTTGCGGCTCAACATTTCTGGGGACGAGGCCAACCCTATCTGGGTGTATCAGCCCCGCACTCGCATTGTCTTCATGCACATTGACGGGTCTACCTGGCACTGGTCGACCAACAAGGCCGAGTCCACAAGCAACACCTTCAATATGACCTACACCGTTGCCGACTTTGACCTCAACATCACCAAATGGCTTGCTAAAAAGGACGGTCTCGATGCCGTCTTCACAAAGGTTAGCGGCAAGTCAATGGACGAATTTGGCAAGCTGACCAATCCTGGCCCAATCAACCCAGAGCTGTGACCAACACTTTTTAGATAGTTGATTTCTCAATGCAACTCTTTCTCCTCTCTGCTTCTCATGAAATAATGTTTCTGTGACGTGTCCTATGTAGATCACATTTATGAAGTTCAGAGATTAAAAATGGAGTGTTATATCGACGAACCTATTGTGGGCCAGGGGCGGGGCTGAACATGAGAGAGAAATTTGACTGTATGAGCTGAGGACAAACATGGCGCGCAAATTTCCTTGGGCCTCAAAGCTTTATGGTGCGTTTTGTTCGTTTGATAACATGGTCAGGACAACGGTACAGTGCACAATCGGTGATGTTCATCATGATCTCATTCTGTTCCTACTACTTAACAACTTCTGTTACGACTACTTATGGCTTGAGACGACACAGAATTCCTCAATTAGCCTCATATGCCGGCAATACGAGGCCCGATTCCCGCCCAAAGCCCTCGAGGCCGCCTTCCGTCACAATCCTTTTCAGATTCTGATTGTCACCAATCATCAACTCCAATGCCTGCAGATATTTAGCCTTGTTGGCCTCATACTTGGTTGCGTCCAATTTCATCTCAGAGATGGCGGTTGTCATGCTGAACTTGATCTTCTCATTCCTGCCGAGGAATCCTGACTTTCGCAATGCCACAGGCCACTCTTCGGATTTGAGGGTTATGGACACCATGCGGGTGAATGGTTCAATGACGAATACACTGCCGCCACCAGTTAAATCAGTGGCTCGAACATAATTGATGAGAACCACGTGATTCAGAGTGGGCTGGTCAGCCGTCGGCGTGCATTTGTAAGGTTTCAGCTTGGCCACAAAGTCTGTCAAGACCTCGTCGAGCTTGCCCATTTGCTCCCTATTGACGGGCGATAGGCCGCTGAAGATATTACGAAGAACAAGAGAATGCAACTCCGACCGTTTGAGCAGCAGCTCCTGTGTCTGGGTTGACCCGCCAGCGGATGAATCGTAAAACCCTGTAAGCGGACCCGCGGTGAGAGCCTTGATGATGGCGTCGGCCCCTTCGTTGAAAGCTGGCACGTACTCCTCAGGCTTAGAGAGGGAGTACGGTTCCGTCTGCTTGCGAGCTGCACGAGCCGTAACAGTGTTGAGAGCTGCAAACATGCGAGCTACTCCTGACATACCGAGGAGCTGAGAAAATGCTTGACGCTGGTCTGGATGGTTTGCCGATGGTTCAAACCCAAACATGAAGGGAGCAGGTGCGTAACCATCGTCGATGGCTTCATCTGGCTCAGTCACGGCTTTCTCGAGCTCAAGCGCGACAGTGTCCATGCTGTTGCCCCTGGTATTGGCAGCACTTTAGATAGTAAGCAAGTGTATAAAGATGTGCAAAAAGCGGGAAATTTCGCATACTCAGATGGCTCGCTGGACTGCGTGGTGATTGATCCTTCTTCTGTCTGGGAGATAGGCACGTCGCCTTGCCCAGGAGGCGAAGTAGAAGCGGCAGTCTGATCCAGTATCGCCAAGATGGCCTCAGCAGAGTCGGGGGTTTGCTTGGCGTCAGTGGCCATATTGATTGTGTTTGCAAAAACAGACGTGAACTTGTCTTGTCACTGTGCATGAAAATTCTGGTGCCAGATAAAACTGATTTTTGTGTTGATTGCAGTGGACATGGCAATGAACAGACCTAAGTCTAGAATTTGTCCATTTTGCATCCCTTATGACATGAGAGTCGTCACTGGCCGGGGTTGGGAACTGTGGCTTGGTCAACTAGCGCGACGTTGGGATAGTAACCCCACCACGACCGGTGCCCGCTTCCTCGTGGCCAGCCAAGCTGTTGATGGCCGACTGGCTGTGAAGGTGGCTGGATGGCTTGGACCAATCAGGAGCCTGTTGCATCAACACTGAAATCTAAACCGCGACATGACCGAAATGGCTCCCGAATGCCATCCTAATTCACATTTTCAGCTCTCTCCCATGTAAGCGCTATAGATGCAAGACTTGGATGATTCGCGTTGCTGAATGACGGACTTGTGGTAACATCTCCAACTACAACGCTGACGAGACCTCTGAGACATCTATCCACAATACCAAACGAAACCACTGCCCCCGATGTTCCGGTCCAAGCCATGGTCTGATAATTACACTAGCCTATTGGGGATCGTTCGAATCCTGCAGGCATTCAGCTGTAATAGTTCAAAAAGTCTTTCATGTGGCGTTTGGCCCACCTTCTTCCTGTGTTTGGGACTCCATAAATGGGATGTTGACGAAGCACATGCCCATAAATCGGATCCCCATGTCAGGCTTGGATGGGGTATGCTGATTCTGAACGCCAGAAATCTGAAGAACACCGGAGTGCTGTTAGCATCAGGTTTGTAAACTACAACTGTAGCATTTTCTCGGGATGGTAAAGTTCAATATAGAATGCAACTCACCTCAGGAGGGCCTATCATGTGCCCGACATTATGCTATTCTGCGTATAATCTGTATGCATCTCCGGGGACACATACCCACCTTCAGGATCTCGACCGCGTCAATAAGTGTCAGAGTGGCTGAAAGTGGCAAGCTGAACTTTGAACAGCTGACATTGACCATAGACTGAGAAGATGCATCCAAACACGGACGGAAATCAGCTTTGACGGGGTCCATTCATGAGAAGTCAACAGTCAAATTGCACCCGTTACATGCAGAACTGTCGTCTTGCCCAAGTAGAATAAGAACGACAAGCGCACCCCGAAAACAGGATCAACCACACTGGCAAACCAAATTTGTCTACTCTTCATATTACACATTCTCAAAACTTGTCAAATTTGACACCTCTTGTCTATCTTCAAAATGACTCAAACTTTGACCATCGAGGACAGCGCTGCCATCAGCGCCTTCATCCAGGAGCTTTCCATCAAGGCAGCAGGTGGCAAGCCCGTCGATGAAGAGACTCTGGCTCTGCGTCTTCTCGCAGAGGAGCACGCGTCGCCTGAGTTTGATCTCTCAACCATCCACTCGTCATTCGCTGGCAGCGGCCCTGTGACCGCATCTTCTGACAGCGATGACAAGTTTGCTAAGCTCCAAGCTCTGATGATGGGCGACACCAAGTCCCCTAAAGATCAGGTTGCTGGGGGATTGGTCCCAAAACCACCACCGATCGTTATCATACCTGGATACGACATCGCGGCGGTTCAGGGCAACTACGACACCCTTATGGATGCCAACTCAATGATCCAGCTGTACGCCAACCTCATTCAGGTTCAGCAGAAGCCGGATGGGTTTGACATTAACACGCAAGCGGCTGAGGCGTACAACTTCCAGGCAAAGGTGGCCTATGACGCCATGACGGGTCCGATGGCTGGTTTCTTCGTTTTTGACACGGGCAGCACCCAACAATACAACAACACGGTCAACAGGGACGAGGTTCATGATCGATTCCTCGGCAATGTCTTTGATAACTTTGGCTTTGATTCGGACACCAAGAAGCAGCTTGATGGCCAGCTGACCACATTCATGGCTGGTATTTCCAAGATTGCCTCTGGCAATGCAAACTCCATCGACTTTTCGCTGCGCCTTGGCCTTGTTCCCAAGAGAAATGTCACTGGTGATGACGCTAACCCGACCTACATCTACCAGCCTACTATCTTTCTCATCCGCATGTCTTTTGACACGAACTCATTCTACCAGAGCACTGGAAAGAGTAGCGGAGTTGACAAAGTTAACCTGAAGTTCAGCCTAACTGTCACCAAAATGTCGTTGAACGCTAAAAAGTTTGAGCAGAACAGGGACAGGTTTGACCAGATCTTCCAGCTCGTTGCGAACGACAACCTCAAGACGTACAGTGCGCTTCTCAACAAGCAATTGAAGACCGACGAGGCCAATCCTGGTGCAGGAAAATAAGGGGGCCTGGGAGTAGCGCATGAGGTATTCTGAATGGAGGCGATCGGATTGCAGATTGACTAGGAACTACCTGTATCAGCCTCTCATTCATGTCTAGGACAGGTATAACCCATATGTAGCCTGACAAATATCACTTGATTTGTTAGCATGCTGAATGCAAATCTTAAACGTGACACTCTTCATTCAATCAACATGGTAGGTCTCGGTTTCCAGCGACCCATTGCACTGATCAACGTAAATCTTTTTCCCCATGGGAGGGACATGATGAACTTGAATCCAGCTGTCGAATCATATTTGAACTGGGCATGGAATAGCATGATGAACCAAATCCAAAACATTCACTCGCGAAAGGATCTGTGCTGATGTCAGACGAAGGTGGCTGTCATACTAAAGTTGGCGTGCCGAGATATCAAGCATTTGCGATGCTGGATTGAGTTCAGCTAGTGAAAGCGGGCACTTATGAAAGTGCCTCGGCCCGCCACAAACGCCTGGCTGTTGACGAGGTTTCGTTTGTGGCGTCGCGGAGAGTCCCCAGTGCATCAGTAGCGCTGACTTTTGCACATTTTGGTTGACATGGCACACTGGCGGGCGGTTACTTTATTGCTTTACACGCACCCCAGACACTTTAGCATCTGTCACAAATGTCACACACCCCTTACATTCATGCTGGGGTGGTGTTTGAACTGGTCGTATTTCACTTTTGACGTAAAATACAACGGCGCGCAGGTTTGCTTTCAGCTGGCATGAAGCAAGCCACACATTGAACCAGCCAAATTCGGCAAATATGCTCAATGGCATGTTGGGTGCTGGCATGTCCCTAGACACTCGCTCAGTCAGTGTCATCAAAAATTTACATTGATTCTCGTATCCCCCTTTCTCTGTATTCAATCTTCCTCACTTGAAGCAAATTCCTAGATCAACCATGGCTGAAGAAATCGTCATCAATGGCAAGGCCATCGCCGCAGACCACAAGTATGAGGATGCATCAAGTTCTAACTACATCCTTGTCCGAACTACCGGCAAGCCCCTGAACAAAGCCCAGAAAAATGAGCTGAAGGCGCTAGGCGTCAGTATCCATGAGTTCGTTGGGAACGAGAGCCAGCAGCTGTATCTCTGTGGTTACCTGAAGGACTCCTTGGTCAAAATCCGTGCTCTCAAGTATGTCGAATATGCTGATGTCTACGCGCAGGAGTTTGTGATTCCTGACGTGACGAAAACTGCAAACATGCAGTCGAATAAGGAACTGGAAGTCGACATTCTCATGCATCATAATGTCGATGAAATTGACAAGGAGCTCATTGCCAAGATCTCAGAAGCAGCTGGTATAAACAAAGAGGTCATCTCGGTCGACTCACGCATGGTGCGAGTCAAGGTCAACACTGAAGCGTTGGAAAAGCTCGCTGCTCTTGACGAAGTGCGAGTTATTCATCAAGTAAACGAGCGCACAATCTTCACCAACATTGCTCGTCGACTCTTGGGGTCCGACCAAGTAATGCTCAACGGCACCGTATACAAAGGTCAAGATCAGACCATCTGCGTGGCCGATACTGGGTTCGACACTGGCAGCACAACAGATGTGCATGATGCATTTGCTGGTCGAGTAAAGCAGCTTTATGCCTGGGGTCGTATTGATGAGAACAGCTCTGACGACCCCGATGGCCATGGTACCCACGTATGCGGGTCACTCCTTGGCCAAGGCCAGCATGTTTCGGAGGGTTCGATAGAAGGCACAGCTCCAGCCGCATCTCTGATTTTGCAGTCCATGTTCGTCCGGTTCAACTACAAAAGTCAGTCGGTTCTTGGTGGCTATCCAAAGGATCTTGGTGAGCTATTTGACCAGGGCTATCAAGCTGGTGCTCGCATCCATACCAACTCATGGGGTACGCCGTTGCCAGCGACAAACATCCAACGCCCTTACGACGCCAGCGCTGAAAGCATTGATAGGTACATCTGGGACCACCAAGATATGACTATTCTCTTCGCTGCTGGCAACGACGGACAAGACCCTGACCTGGATGGCAAAGTCAATGATCGGTCGCTGGGCGCAGAGGCATCGGCGAAGAATTGCATCACCGTCGGCGCATCAGAAAGTCTTCGACCGACCTTGTTGTCAGGAAGGACTGGCGGCCCCTACACCTACGGTGCCTTTTGGCCGGACAAGTTCTCACAAAACCCTCTGAGGGATGACCATCAAGCGGACAACCCGGAGGGGCTCGCAGCCTTTAGCAGTCGGGGGCCGAGCGCTGAGAACAGGTTGAAGCCCGACGTGGTAGCGCCTGGCACGGCGATTCTGTCCACTAGATCAAGGAAGAAGAAGTTTTTGAGCAGCATCGACCGGACGGGCATCTCGAACGACAGTCGGTACATGTACCTATCTGGTACGAGCATGGCCACTCCACTTGTTGCAGGATGCTGTGCTGCGGTTCGAGAATGTCTCCTCAAAAACGGCTACACAGATGAGACCAACGGTGTCACTAACCCAACTGCATCCCTCATCAAAGCTCTCATCATCAATGGCGCGGTTCCCGTTGCGGGTCAATATGTGCCAGTTCAAATATCAGCAGGACCCAACCCTCATTCAGGGTTTGGACGAGTCAACATTGCGAATACCATCTCAATGATTGAGCCACATATTACTACTTCTGGGTACGGCATTTGTGTTATTGATGGAGAGACGGAAGAGCCTTTCGAAACCGAAATTTCTGTCCCGTCATCATCCAACGGGAATGGTCTAACCTTCAAAGTGACAATGGCCTACGCTGATCTTCCTGGCGCGTCATTGTCAAATGATCTTAATCTTGTGGTTGTGGCCGGCGATAAACAGCGGCACGGTAACCAGGGAAATGAAGAGTTTGACGTTGGCGTGACGCAGCCATTCGATCGCAGTAATAATGTGGAACAGATTGTGTGGCCGGAAATCACGGGGGACACGGTGAAGGTCGTTGTCAAGCATTACCGCCTGCTTAGTCCTCGTGTGCCGTTTGCCTATTCCTGGATATTCTTCTAGGAATTCTATGTAAGCAATGGGCTGTGATCATTTAGGAAGCCGGATGTAGTATGAGTAAAACCATTTCTTTCATCCTGAGCACTGTCATTATTTTGAACTCTAGTATTCTTCAATCTGAATCTGGTTGAGCTTTTGAAGGAGATCATGGGCTGAATTGAACCATGATAAGTTATCCTGTCATCCCGTTCTTTCCCAGACGACTAACGGCAATCAATCGAATAACTTCCATGTAAAAGAATTGAAAAGAATTTTCACATGCTACAGGTAGCGCAGAAGCCACAAAAGTCTGGCAAACCATCACATTGTGAACCAATCACAAACCTCTATGCATTTCCATATACAACCCTGATGTTTTTTTAAAATGGGGTATGACTTATGCAAGGTTGCAATCCGGCAATCCGGTAGACTTGCCACTCCAAAGGCCTCATTCGCACCAGGTATTTCGGGCGACTCCGAGCTGACATCATGATCTGAAGCCAGAGCAAGTGGTAGCGAGGCAGTCATATCAATGTCACAGGAGATTTCCGTAATTGGATCCTCATGCGCTTTCAGCCAGCCACAGACCGGTCTCGGACAGCATGCTCCGAGTCCCATGTGAAGACGACGAGGGAGGCGGAGCTTATTGATGGTTGTTTCATTAGGCCACTCCAGCTCTTTGTAGCATTTTTAGGGGTGGCTTAGACCCGAGATCTAATCCTATCACAGCTCTCGTCCAGTATGGTTGCGGAGCTAGGAAACGCCACTTAGTGTGCCCCCCTCCGTCAATTAAAAACCGATACGTTACCTTAGTTTGATGATTTTAGACTTTCCAAGCTGTGACGCTACATCTGCACTGTGGTGTCGCCCAGCGCTTCTTTTGACCATTGGAAAAAGCGCTCTCTGTATAGAAGTAATCAAGGAAAGAAGATTCTAACCTCGGTAACTTGAGGAGTTCGACAACCAAACTCCCATCCACAGCCTGTGATCAAAGCGGAAGAGCTGGATTGATTGATATTTTCTTCACGATAGACACAGCCTTCACTAAGAATCCTCGCTCTGATTTTCTCATCAGGTACTATTACCACTCTGGCAACATGGCACAAGATGCTCTAATAGCCATCGCTGGCGCCCTAACTAGCTGCCCCGATAACTGGCAAGGTTTGGAGATAGAGCCGCAATCTTCGGCACGATCAAATGCACCAACTGCCATGATGACCACTAGAATGCCCCCATTTGCTATGCAGGTCAATAACATTCTTGTTTCTGCCGCTACCGCACTCGAGGCTCCTGGCGTAGCCGCTGTTGCTGTCGAGAGATCGCAGGGGCACCAGCTGGGGGCAGAGGAAGATGCTCTTGGCTTTAAAGTTGCACAAAGGCTGGAGCACATATTCGCCCCAAAGCTCCAGAAGGTATTCGCAAATGATGGTTTCAATTCAAATCAATTCTACACCGCTATCAGCGTCGCCACCCCTGCTGTCCAGCCTGTACACGAGGTCGCAGAACATGCACGTCAAACGAATGAGGAATGCCCTTCACTATGGTACATAAACTTTCCCAATAATCTGTCGACCCAGGACATACAAAGAGTCCGCGAGTATCGACAGAGTATGCTGGATTTCAGAAGCTGGTCGACGGCGAAATGGTGGAAAGAAGTCAACCGTCGTTATGGGAACCCAGATGACTACACGCAGCGGGTGCGACAAAGTAAGGAATTTGCCAAGATTGCATGTGAAGACATGATTAGAATGTCTTGGTATGGTTACCACCTACTTCTTGAGTATTTGGAAACTAACGGAGAAGTCATGCGTAGGCTTCGCACGACCAGATACCCATTCAAAGTTACACACAATATCGATTGCACTGCGTGTGAACTTCACGAGAATATTGTTTCTCGGGCATTATCCGGCTGGTTGGACGTGGATCAGGATACTATGGATGCTATTGAGCCCATTTTGAAGGAAATTGTTCGGTCTGTTCAACCAGGAGCGCAAAGCTTCGATGAAACGAAGGCAGTCATCATCGAAAAGTACACGTATGATGAGCCCAGCGATACTATTACCTCATGTAAGTGGGCCTGTTAGAAATTCATTTCTGGCATAACTGATGCCAAGCAACAGATATCCGATTGGTGTGCTTCGAGCTCCAAGAAGCTTTTTATGACGTCATAACTGGCAAGGCGGCACAACAGGGTCGTGTGAATCTCCAGTTAAGCCTTTTACAATATGAAGCAATATTTGAGCAGGGATATTGGGATTGGTATTCTCAGAATTATTTGCAGGATGATGAGGTGGACTTGTTCAAGGATCTCATCATGAGTCAGTCTACAGATATGTAGTAGATATGATTGATGTGTGCAATTTAGATGATGATTCCTTGCGATACGATCTGAACTGGGCATTTATGCATCACAACGTACCTAAAACTAGTGTTAGAATGGCTCATAACACTAAGTAGCTCTCTAATCAAGCGAATTCCGCAGTTAAACAAAGATAACAGTTCGACATTTACTATTACTAGTTTGTGACAATCCTGTTGGAAAATCGAACTATAGGAGCACCGGCGTCGTTTGCTGCTCTGTTGTTACATGAAACCAAATAGCCGTTACTATCCTTTTTGGGGATGGTGCCTATCTCATGCCTTCGACATTAGTATAGTAACTCTAGGCAATACGGCTTGGCATGGTTAGAACAGCGCTACCCATCACATTGCATAGCGCATCTTGATCAGATCTACCTAAGAAAATCCAACATGCACTTTCTCGTTTACCCGGTCGAATAAAGACTATCTAGAATTTTAGTATTGCGGTCCATGTATCGACGATTCTTTAAGACTGCCACACGCATTTTGCATAATGAAGACGATGAAATTCTTTCTAGGCCCCCAAAAGAATTTCACAGCAGCGATGTGTACGCGGATGAAATGTCGGACTATCTCGATGGTTGAAGTGAAGAGGAGAAATAGCAACCATTTACCGCACTCCACTGGCCTATGCAGGTGTCAAAAGGAGTTTGCCATCAATACCATGGACTTTACGATAATGCGCCTGAGGCTTTGCGGCAACGCCATGTCACACAAGTGAAGGCTCTGGGCATGCTTGATCGCAACGTGACACCCCGCCCTGTTGTGATTTTTGATGGAAAGGCTGAAAATCGGACGAGGTGTCTAAGGACATCCCGAGGCATCTAGCAGAGCGATAGACGTGTGAGCCAGAATGGTAGATCGCATGGATTGGAATATTGGCCATGTCCGAGAACATCTCAAAAGATTAGCGCGTGCGGTAATAGTTTCATTTTGCTTCTGAGCGATAATGGTGCGGAGTTGGCAAGCTGCGAAGCAATGCCGTTAGTTGGCGATGGTATAATGGCGCACATTGAGATATACTGCGACAGTCGGTTTAAAAATTCGGCAGGGGCAACAGTTTCGTGTGGCACGGCCGCCCCTCAAGGCTTTGCAAGATGCACTCTCCTGAGGGAGGTTGCCGGGTAGCTTTGGTCGTCCAGCCCGCCAACACCACTATATCGCAATCTCAGAGACTGAGTATCATAACAGATGTATTCTGCAGCGTTGTGAATATCATATCAAAATTTCTGGATCTTGCTGGCTTGAGGCATCCCACAAGTTACCAAAGCAGGAAACTGAGCTTACTGAATCCGGGGCACTCTATAGTCACAACTGAAAAGCTACATTTGTGTCTGCCTCGAAAAGGTCGCAGAAATGACAGCTGTACAATATCAAGACTGATCTTGATGGGTTATACGATCCAGCAGCAGAAACCCCAGAAAGACTTAACGAAATTATAGGGCTGCGGGATAAGTACAAGAAAGTTATGGGTGCAGTAGGCGTGACTGGGAAGTATCCCACTGGAATGGAAGGCTAATACATTTTTTCGGACGGAATCGATAACACATATGCGTGCGTCTATAGAGTATATTGGGCGGCCCGAAACTACATCCGAGATGTTAAAGTCTGTCCTACCGACCGACATGCTAAGTGGAATGTACTATGGTATTATGTTGAAAATATTGAACATGATGCTTTTACTACTCTGCCATCAAGCCAATCCTTTCCCAGCTTCTGCATTTAGTACACAAGGCGAGTGGCGCGCGGTAACCAAATTGTCACTGACCTTGATGTCACAAGGCATATAACATGTCAATTCTAATGTCAAAAATAAGGTCTAATCCAACTATATCAAGTATTGATTGTGCTTCAAAAGTACGCACGAAGTGAAGGTAAAATTGTCAACTGGTATCCAAATCTACTGCCCGATAACAAGGTTTACGCTCTTGTAATTGCTGCCCAGGCCAGAAGGTGTTGTACTCATCATCAAGTCATTATTTCCGCCAGGTGTCACGTAAAAGGCGTTTATCGGAGTGGGTGTGTTCGTCGAACATGATAGAGTCTGACCTGCCCTAGCTATAGCGCAGGTAACCTTGTTGTAGCCACCCTTAGCGAAAGTGGTACTGCTGACTGTCAAGAGCTGCGGGGTCCTGCCCCCGCTGTAAGCGACGAAGAGGCTGCCTATCATCAAACTATTTGAGGAGTCAAGATGGAATGTTGTAACCTTGTTGTTGGCGTTGAATGCCAGGCTTCCACCATCTGTAGTAGTACCTGCCAGTGTCAGTCCATCTGCCTTGGTTCCAGAGTCCGCGGCAATAAGACTAAAGCTTGAAAGAGCCGGGGGCGTAGTTGTAGCGGCGATTGCTGTGGTAGTCGTAGTGGTGGTTGTCGTGGCTGAGGTGACTACAGTAGCGAATGTGGTTGTTGGAGACTGTGTTGTAGTTGTCGTAGTTGTAGTTGTAGTTGTAGTTGCAGTTGTAGTTGTTGGAGTTGTTGTAGTTGTTGGAGTTGTAGTTGTTGGTGTAGTAGTTGTTGTAGCGGCGGTAGTTGATGTGGTTATAGTTGGTGCAGTTGTGGTAGTTGTGGATATTGGCGTGGTTGTTGTAGTTGTTGTAGTGGGATTGGTGGTTGTGGTTACAATTGGTGTGGTTGTGGGAGTTATAGATGTTGTGCTTGTAGTTGTTGGCGTGTTTATGGAAGTTGTGGAAGTTGTAGTTGTGGAAGTTAGCAAGGTTGTGGTAGTTGTTGAGGTTGCAGTGGGAGTAGCTGTAGTGGTCATAGTGGTCATAGTGGTCATAGTTGATGTTGTTGATGTTGTTGATGTTGTTGATGTTGTTGATGTTGTTGATGTTGTTGTTGATGTTGATGTAGCTGATGTGGTTAATGTGGTCAACGTGGTTAATGTAGCTGATGTGGTTGTCATTGATGCGGTTGTAGATGTTGTGGATAATGATTTTGTATCAATTGATGCAGTAACAAAAGTTGCAGTCGGGGCTGTATCGAATGGAGTTGTTGAAGACTGTGTAGTTGTTGTGACGGTTGTCGAAGATGCACTCGCAGATATCGATTGTGTACTGCTAGTAGCTGAGATAGTTGTTGTTTCTGACGTGGGTATAGCTGATGCAGTAGTCGATGTGGAAGGCGGACTCCCAGTGGCTACTGTGGTTGTAGTTGATATGATCACTGTAGAAAGAGTGGTCGCTGTAGGCTGCGTAGTATCATCTGTAGTTGTGATCGCTGTACTTGCTACCGGACTTGTTGAACTTATTGTGGTTGTTTCCGTAGTTTTTGTGGTGGTGATATCTGTCGAAATTGACGTGGCGACTGTAGTCTGCGTATGCTCTATAGTAGACGATGTAATAGTGGTGTCCGTATTCATGGACACCGTCGATGTTTCTGAGAGGTTGTTGGTTTCAGTAGCGCTCTCAGAACCCATGGTTGCAGTAGTCGTAGTACTTTCGTCTGCCGTAGACTGAGTGCTAATATTTGAGGTAGTGATTGAGATATCATTTGTTGTCATGGTGGTCGGTGTGGCAGTTTCCGTCGTCGAGCCAGTCGAAGAACTGGTGGTGGTATCGGCACCTGTTGCCGTAGCAGTTGAGGTCCCAGTAGACTCGGTTGCAATAGCCAGAGGATCGTTGCTATTGCTAACCGTTGCGGTGGTCTCTGTGCTGGTGGAGGTTGTAGTAACCGAATCCGTATGGGTAGTTCCCTGGATGGTAGTATCAGTCCCGGTGGTAGATTCTATTGCGGTGTCTGTGCTCACGCTAGTCTCCGCCCGAGTAGCTTCGATTGTCGAAGACGCTGTAGTAGATGTTTCCGTAGTGGAGCTTTCTGTGCGAGATGTTGTCTCCGAAGTAACAACTTCCGTGCTGGTAGAAGACCCTGTGACAACGGTTTCAGTCGTCAAGTCTGCGTCGCTGGCCTGAGTATTGCTACTTCCAGCGGTAAGACTAGCCCCTGCACCAGTTACTATACTAGTTTCGACTTCGTTGCTGGTTGTCGTAGAGGTCTTTGTAACAGAGTCCGTGCTTGAGCTTGCAGTGGTGGTAGACCCGGCGTTTGTTTCTACTGTGACCTCTGCCGTAACTACTGTTGTTGACTCTCCACTGGATGTCTCTGTGTTGGTTTCTATAGGAGTCTGTGTGCTAAAGCTAATTGCAGTTGAGACCGTAGCAGTGGTATCGATAGCAAAGCCTGTACTGGTATCAGTTGGATCGTGTTCTGTGGTAATCGTTGTAGTTTCATAACTAGATGTCGCAGTACGAGCGGTTTCAGTTGCTGAATCATCAGCCTCTGAGCTAATAGTACCAGTAGTGGTAGGAGGCTCAGTAATGGTGGTGGCTTCAGTACTGCTGGTCTGCACGCCATCGGTGGTGCTAGCTGTGGATTCGATACTGACACTGCTCTCAGTGCTCGTGATTGCCGCATTACCGGCCTCTGAGCTTGCAGTGTCTGTGCTGACGGTAATCTCAGTACTAGCTGTCTGTGCAGAGTTGCTCTCAGTACTACCAGTGGTCGTAGCAGCAGTACCAGTTACAGCGTCAATGCTGCTAGTCTGAGCGGTAATGGACTCGGTGCCAGTGGTAGAGTGTGTACTGGTATTATCTTCTATGCTTGCAGTAACATCATTTGAAATTACAGAGTTGGCAGTCTCTGTGCTAGTGGCCGTATCCGAAACTGTGGTATCTGAATCGGTGGTAGTAGCTGTGTCAATCGCATTGGAAGTTTCAGTCGTAGATGTTGCGTCGGTCTCTGAATGAGTTACTGGAGTCTCGTTCCCAGGGTCCTCCGTGGAAGAAGTAGTTGTTGAATCAGGGATAGCATCTGTGTTGCTCGTCTCCGTAACGGTGGTAGTCTGGATAGTACTGGAATTTATGGTAGTTATAATGTCCGTGCTCACTACTGAAACAGACTCAGTTGGAGCAGTAGCTCCCGTAGAAGTTATATCTGTTCCGGTGGTCTCACTACGGCTGGTTTCAGAGCTGGCTATGGTCTCTATGGTCGTCTCCGTAGTACTAGCCTCAGTGCTTGTGGTAGTTCTAGCACTAGTGATTTCCAAGTTAGTGGAAGTCTCTAGGCTATTCGCGGCCTTAGTAATCGACTCGGTTGAAATAGTGGTCTCAATATTGGTAGTCTGTGAGCTGACTGTAGTCTCTTGAGTAGTCACATCCGTACTGGTGGTGGTCTCAATACTGCTGGCCTCTAAGCTACCTGCAGTTTCTGTACTGGCCCCAGTGGTATTGATAGCTTCATTTGAAGTAGTAATATCAGAATTGCTAGTCTCCAGTCGAGCTGTGATCTCCGTGGTAGTCGTATCCGCTTCCGTAGTTGTCTCAGTGCTGGCGATATCAGTGCTGGTAGTAATCCCCAAGCTGGTTGTAGTAGCTGTTCCAGCGCTAGCTGTTGTAATAAACTCAATAGAGGTAGTAGTCTCAGTGCTACTAGTCTCCAAGCTAGCTTCAACATCTGTAGTAGTTATACCCGTGTTAATGGTTGTATCAATATCGCTAGCCTCTGAGCTGCTTGTAGCATCTGTGTTGGTGCTGGTTACACCAGTAGTCTCAGTCGAAGTAGTAGTCTCGGGCTCACTCTCTGTGCCAGTTGAAGCCTCCGTACTGGTCAATGTAGGACCATCACTGCTGGAACCTGTAGCAGAATCTGTAGAAACTACACTAGTAGTAGTAGCAGAGGTTACTGTGGTGGTGCTCTCTGCAGTAGTCTCTACAGTAGAACCAGACGTAGAGTCAGTAGCACTATCTGTACTTGTGGTCTCTGTGCTCGTAATTTCGGCACTGGTGCTTTGTGTAGAAGCTGTGTTGGCAGTCTCAGGCTCAGTTGTTTTACTAATGTCTGTCGAGGTCTTTGTGGCATCTTGTATGCTGGTGGTTGCTGTGTTACTGGTCTCTGTACCAAGTGTTTCGGTACCAATTGTCGCAGTGTCAGTAGCCTCAATCCTGGAAGTTTCTACAACATTGGTATCTATGTTGGTACTAGTCTCGATACCAGTAGTCTCAGTAGCTGTTTCAATTGCTGCAGGGGAAGTCTCTACGCCAACGGTTTCTGTGCTAATGGAAGTAGTGGGAGTTGCAGTAGTAACTGTGTCGGTAGTCGACTCCGGGGTAGTTTTAGTGTCTGTGCCCACTGTACTGGTAATTGCGTTGTCCATTGTACTCTCTGTAGTAGACATAGCAGCGTCAGCTGTGTCAGCAGTTTCAGTGGTGCTACCATCTGTAGTGCTTTCGGAATTGCTCTCCGAAGTGGTTGCCATGGCGGTCGAAGCAGTCTGAGTAGGACTCTCTGTGGTAATGGCCGTGCTTTCAGTCGTCTGACTGGCACTCTCGACAACAGTAACAGGAGTATCAGCTGTAGTCTCGGCATAGCTCTCTATAGTAGAGTCCTCTGTACTGGTAATCAGTCCCTCGAAAGAACTCTGCGTAGAGATATAGGTGGTGGTTCCGGTAGCAGTAGTGATGGTACTACTCATAGCCTCCTCGGCTGTAGTGCCACTAGCAGTAGTACTCTCTGTGCTAGGTTCGGAGGGGCTAGTGGTAGTATCATTCATTGTCATGGTGGTAGGCGTGCTAGTATCTGCACTAGTATTTCTATCGCTCTCAGTAGTAGTGGCCGTAGTGCTGGTAGTACTCTCAGGGCTACTCTCAGTGGCAGAAGTAGCAGTTTCAGTCGCTCTCTCGGCAGCGGTGCTATCAGTCAGTGTTGTTGTCTCAGAATTCGTAGTATTGGCATCTGTGACAGAATCTGTAGAACTACCCGAAGAAGCCGTTGTAGCTGTACTACCTTGAGTAGAGACAGTGCTGCCCGGACTTGTGGTGCTCTCAGTAGTGGTGGTTGCCGTGTCGACAGAACTCTCAGTACTGCTCTCAGTGGTTACAGTAGCAGTATCGGCCGTGCTTTCTGTATTCGTGGGAGTGACAGCAGTTGTTGTCTCGGCATCTGTACTACTACTATCTGTGGTGGTAATGGCATTATCAGCACTGGTAATACCATCTGTGGTTGCAACACTCTCGGAGGTAGTGACCGTCGTGTCGGTGCTGCTTTCAGTACCAGTCTGAGTAATGGCAGTGCTACTATCTGTAGTAAAATCGGCAATATCTGTCGTTGCCACTGTGGTTGTAGTGATACCATTGGTAGTTGCTATGCCATCGGTGGCGGCTGTGCTCTCGGTAGCTGCTGTGCTATCCGTGGTTGCAGTGCTCCCTGCACTAATAGTACTATCGTTGGTGCCGTCTGGAGTAATAGTGGTGTCTGTTGTAGTGTCTGCAGATGTGGTAGTAGTCTCCACGGTAGTCGAAGTGTCTACAGTAGTGGTAGTGTCTGCACTAGTCGCAGTATCTATAGTAGTCACAATATTCACAGTGGTTGTAGTGTCCATATTAGTTGCAGTATCCACGGTAGCTGCATTATCCACGCTAGTTGTAGTATCCATGGTAGTTGTAGTATCCACAGTAGTCACAGTTCCCACAGTACTCTGATTGGTTACAGTACTCTCTGGGTTAGTAGTGATATCAGTAGTGCTATCAGTGGTGATGACAGTGGTATCGGTTGTAGAATCAGCAATTGTGTTCCTAGTATTCACGGTAGTGGCACTTTCCACGGTACTGTCGGCAGTCATACTGCTAGTATCCGTACTGCTATCAGTAGAACTTCCAATCGAAGCCTCTGCAGTGGTTGTTGTGCTGTCAGTCATACTGATGCTTCCTGTGGCTGTCGTACTCTCTGTAGTGGTAGTGATACTGGCGGCGCTCTCAGCGGTGATTGTAGTGGTGTCGGTTGCAGTATCAAAAACTATGGAACTAGTCTCTGTGGTAGTTGCAGTGCCCGTAGTGCTGTCAATATTTTCCGTACTACTACCTGTGGTAGCATCGGTGGCACTTCGATCATCTGTGGTTATAGTGCCGTCAGATGTGTAAGTAGTAGTATCAGAGGTCTCGGTGGTTGCAGCACTACCATCTGCCGTGGTAATATCCACAGCAGCAGTAGTGGTATCAACTGCAGTAGTTGAGTCAGTGGTCAAAGCACTGCTGTCAGAAATAGTGCTGGTATTGCTCTCGGTAGTAGTGGTGGTGGTGGCGTCATCGCCTGCAGACGTCACCGTCACGGGTTCCGTGCTCGGCTCAGTAGTAGTGGTCATTGCGGAAGTCTCCGTGCTAGCAAGAGTTGTTGTGCTACTATCATCTCTATTATTTGAAGTCTCTGAAGCTGAGACTTTTGTTCCGGAACTTGGTTCGGTCGTCACTGTATTGTCACTCTCTGCACTAGTAGTACCAGCTGTAGTTTCCGCAGAAGCTCCAGTATTAGAGGTTGTCATAGCAGCATCTGTGCCGGTTGTGGTCTCTGTGCTTGAAGAGGTGTCTGTACTCATAGTTTCTGTGACATCGGTCTCAGTCCCAGGGTTGATGGTTGTGTCAGCAGTGTCCAAGTTTGATGTTGAGGTGCTGGTATCAGTAACAGAGGTATCTATGCCAGTAGTGCTCGCAGTGGTTGCGATAGTCTCAATTTCCGTCTTAGTCTCGCCATCCTTGGTCTCAGTAGCAGAACCCTCTGCGATAGTGTTACTGCTTGTCTGGATGGTAGAAGTCCCAGCGCTCGTGGCTTCAGTGGCGGCGACAGTCCCTGAGCTACCATTCTCAATGCCACTGGTTATCTCGGTGGCACCAGTAGCTGGGATGCTGGCGTTACTAGTCTGAGGCGTAGAGCTGTCTGTAGCAGTAGTATTCTCAGTACTATTTACCGTAGGACTGCTAGTTTCAGTGGCATAACCCTCCGTAGTGCTTGTAACTTCAAGGGTGCTGGTAGTCTTGGTGTTGCTGGTTTCGGTGGCAGAACTCTCTTTCATAGCAGTGCTATCAGCAGCAGTGGACGTCTCAGTGCTAATTGCATCTTCAGCGATACTAGTAGTCTCCATAGCGGTAAGGTAAGTGGTAGAGAATGTGGCACTATTGGTGGTTGCAATAGCCTCAGTACTGCTCGTAGTCTCGTAATTTGCAGTCTCGGTGATCGGGCTTTTTGTACCAGTCGGGGTCTCTGTGTCAGTAAAATTCTCCCCGCTGGTGGTTTTGGTGTCGGTAGCCTCAGTAGTGGTCGTCTCAGTGGTGCTGGTGGACTGAATGTTGGTATTGTCTCCAGTAGATACACTTGTGGCAGTAGAGGTCCCACTGTCAGCTCCGAGAGTGCTGGTCTCTGTAGGAGACGTGATGGCAGCATCACTAGTCCTGGTTTTTGTCGAACTCTCCGTGCTAACAATTGACCCAGTCATGGTCGTATCTGTATCGGTAGTACTTTGAGTTATCAATTCCGTGCTCAACGTTGTGCTGGTGGCTATTTCAAAGGCAGTCTCCAAAGCAACCACAATGTTAGACAAAGAAGTGGCGGTTGTATCAGATGCAGTCTCCACGACTGAAGTTTCCTTATCAGTGACCTCAGTTCTTGAACTTACACTAGCACTGATAGTATCGGCAGTCTCCGTTGCCCTTGTCTCATTGCTAGCGGTAGAATCGGCGCCAGTGGTAGTTCCAGTGCCAATTGTGGTTACGGCAGAGCCAGACTCCGTACCACCCGGTGCATCTGTCCCAGTTGTTGTCTCTGAACCAATCGTGCTCTCGATGACAGTATCTGTGTTGGAAAATATGGAAGTGGGAGTTGCTGTTTTGCTTGTTTGCGTAGTATACTGTGTGGCTGATGCATTACTGGTTTCTGTTTCGAGCCCAGCGCCCGTTGTGTCTGCCGGAACAGCCACAGATGTACTAGTCTCCAAGGATGAAGTATTGTCATTGGATGATACGCTGACACTTTCCGTGGAAGACACTGAAGTACTACTATCCGTAGTGATCTGCGTGGCGCTCGCTGTATCGGCAGTCATCCTATTGGTTGATGTAGTAGTCTCTGTTGTAGAAGCGTCTGTCGAAGAGCTCATATCATTTGCTTCAGCGGTGTTGGTATCAGTAGCTGATGTTTCTGTGGTTGAGGTCTTAGTGGTAGATACAGCGACAGTATCCTTGTTATCAGTCTCGATGGTGGATATAGCACTAGTTGCCTCAGTGCCAGTAGTCGCTAAACTAGTAGCGTCTGTCACCATGCCTTCTGTGTTCGACCCCGCAGTGCCAGTAGCCGAAGTAGTAGTCTCTGTTCCCCTAGGAGATGTTGGAGACTCGGTATTGCCAGTATTCACAGTAGTCCCTTCTGTTGTGAATATGGTTTCTGTCACAGATCCGGACTCGGTCGTAAACCCAGTCCCCGTGGTGAATTCGATCACTAGCCCAGGTCCAGTTGTAGTTGTCGCAATTTTGGTATTTGCCGTATTTGTGATATCTGTAGCGGACTTTTCACTATTTTGACTTGCGGTAACGGTCCCCGAAATAGAATCTACACTAGACGTAGTCTCGGTAGCTGTTTCAGTGCTCAACCCAGAGCTTGCAACCACAGTGCCAATAGTCTCAGCGTTGTAACCCGTAGTAGACTTCTCCAGTTCAGTGGTTTCTATAATAGTAGTCCTTGAACTGACCGATGTCTCTGCAGTAGACGTGGCATCCACGTCAGTAGATTCTGTATTACTACTCTTAGTGGTATCACTAGACGCCTCGGCAGTACTTCCTATCAGAGAGGCTGTGGTGGCAGAGTAGGTTGTGGTTAACGCAGTACTCTCTGTAATGGTGGAGGTCGCTACGCCAGTCGTATCTTCCGGCCTGACTGAGGTCCCTGTACCAGCACCCTGTGTGGAACTACTCTCAGCACTAGTAGTCGATGTGACGAGATTGCCCGTAGCAGTCACTGTAAGAATAATTTGGCTACCAGTGGTGCTCTGGGTACCAGCCGTATAGGTAGTTCCAGTGGTTGCTCCGGTGGCAAGAGTAGATGCATCATAGGTTTCTGAACCCGCGCCTGAGTTATCGATTGTCGTCTCTGTACTGACAGTGGTAGAAGCGGTCTCCGTGGTGGTCGTCCCTATATCCGCCGCAGTAGTGGCTTGGGTGTCGGTCTCAGTCTCAGTATCAGCAGGCCCCGGCCCGATTAAATTCGTAGTCACAGTCTCTGCATTAATAGTCGTGCTCGGTCCCGCCGTGCCAGCATCTGTAGCAGAGTTTGTGCCAATCCCTGTTGTAGTGGATCCCGCGCCAGTGGTTGTCGTGGATCCATAAGATGTTTCCGCATTCGCCGTTTCTATACCAGTTGTTCCTTCACTGAATTCCGCAGTTCTAGTTGTGCTGTATGCAGATTGAGTCGCACCAGTAACAGCATTAGGCTTTGTGCTAAGCTCTGAGCTGATTGTTTCAGTCCCAATGCTCTCAGTAACAGAGCCCGTATTGGAACTCGTAGTTGTTATTATGACCTGGGTGGTCTCAATTATACTCCCTGCGTTGGTGTTGGTACCAGCGGTTTCAGTACCATCGGGTTTCGTTGCAGTAGCTTTCGATCCAGTTGTCTGCGTATCAAATCTCGCGTTGGTTATCGTGCTTATTGTCCCCGTATCGATTGCCAGATCTGTGCTGGATTTTGTGGTCTCATAAGTCGTTGTGTCCGAGTTAGGTCCAGTGGTCCTGGTCTCTATGCTCGAACTCGCAGCTGCAATTTCTGTGGTCGACTCGCTAATCGTGCTGTCTGTGGCGAACTCCGCATTGGAATTGGTGATTGTAGTGATTACTATCCCATACGGTCCTGTAATAGTCGTCACTGAAAGACTGCCTTCTGAGTTAGACCCTGTGGGAGTTCCGCCTGTAGCTGTCTCTGTGTTAGTGGTCCCGGTAGTGGGCAATTGAACTGTTGCAGCATTAGACTTTGTAGACGACTGTATTGCATCCGTGTTACTCGTGCTATAGCTTCTGTCGGTAGTCGTCTCGGGCGTGTCATCAGTAGTGATCCTCGTGTTAGTCAAAAAAGTGTTCAGGAGGCTGCTCGGAGAGATGCCATAGGAAGACGCGCTGCTTGAGAGCTCGGTAACGATCGTGTGTGGCGTGTTGTGATTGTATGGTCTGCAGGGACTTGCAAAGGTGAGTGAACCTGCAGCCAAAAGACAGAGGTGGGGTGGGCGAGGCCGCATGACGACTTCAAGTTTGCTTATGCTTCTCTGTGAGTTCTGTTCTGGATAATCGAAAATAATTAAAGGAATGTACGTAGAACCGTAATAAACGAGTGGCTACTGCTCACGAAAGGAAACAACCGAGACACAGAATACGATGGTTGACACCATTTGGATCTCAATGGTGCGTATAATTGGATAAACGCCCCCTACGGTCTAGAGCTCCATAGAACCAGCCTTGAACCGTTTAAAAAGGGAGCCGAAGCTGAAACTAAATCCAAAGCATTAAGCCATTGATCAACCTGTCCATCTTGGGATGGCGCTAAGCATTGGTGATAATTAGTTCAGGGGTCGCATTACCGGCGAAGCGGTCAGCTACACCAAAATTGGGTTTGTGGAGTTAAACTTTCGATGGCAAGAACTGATGGGCCGCCCCACCCACAGTGCCAGTGCCGTTAGATGTTAGCCCGGGTTGGCCGCGATTCTTTGCAAATACCACCGCGATCCATTCCTTCGGCGGTCAACAGTCACTAGGCTGGCAACCATTGACAATTTTTTAGATGACCCACGAAAACTTGTCAATCACTCATTATCATCCGATATGTATTACAGGGTGATGGAAAGACAGTTGGTCACCATAACAGCCATTTGCGCTCAATCGGCTCCGGGCATGTGACATGCGGAGACCACTGCAATGCCACCTACGATCCAAACGACAGCATTTCTCCACCCAAAAGTAAGTCAGTTCAGCCAGCTGTTTACTTCCGAATAAGAAAACAAGCTGTAGGCTGAGCCGGGTAATCCAGGAACCAGGCCATAGAGGAGGCATACAATCAGAGTTATACAAGAGGGTTGGTTGTGAAAAAGTTATCGTTATTGCGGGTTTGTTCTGTATTATAGGTTAAAATAATAAGCAAACTACAAAATTAATAAGTCAACCTATGAAGAATAAAAATCTTCACCCAAGCTACTGCTTAATATTAGCTGTGAGCTTCTATAGGAGTAGTACTAATATTGGGTTTGAGCTAGTTATTATCTAAAAAAAAACTAATATAAAATGAAATCTAAGATTCCATAATATATATCCGAAATTTCAAACACAGACACATTTTACAATCTTCCTTGAATGATATCGTCCGCAATCTTCTCTGCAAGAACATAAATTGTGCTTTGTGGATGACCCGGGGGGAGAATTGCCATTGAGCTAGCATCAACCACTCGTAATTTCTGAACCCCAAACACGCGAGCTAGATTGTCAACCACGGCCATTTTATCGCTTTTCTTTCCCATTTTGCATGTACAGGCTGCATGCCACACAGTCATTAGCGAGTTTTGAATAACATCAAGGATTTCCGCATCTGTCTGGTTTGTAGACCCAGGCCAATACTCATCGCCGACGGTGATTGAGTTAATTGACTTCCAGACGTCCCGCATCCTCCTAAACCAGGCAACCGCAGCTTCCTTATCTGCCTTTGCTGTTAGCCAGTTGGGATTAATAGCAGGTGAGTCCAATGCCGATGATGAAGTAATTGTTATATTTCCCCTTGAAACTGGAGCTACCATTGCCCCAAGGATAGTAGCATATTGCCTGCCATCATCCGGCTGATTCAGGATAGGCCAATCAAAGTCTCCAAGAAACCCATTTGCTGCAAGATACTCAACCTCGGGCCAATCACTTGGAAATTCGGCCAGGCGCTCTTCTGTTTCAGCAGAAAAGCTGCCACGGTATGCCGCCGGTAATTTCTCCCACCCGAGAAACTCAATGATATTAGAGCTAAACGGGCCATCCTTTGTTACAGCATATTGCAAAAGGGCATTTACTAGCTCGACCGGGTCATTGAGAACTGTATTTAATGTTTGAAAGTCAACAGCATATGCAGGCCCAAAAAATATATGGTCCCACATATTCTGGCCAACACCCTCCAGAGCCGAGATAATAGGAATGTTAAATTTCTCCAGGGTTTCTGTAGGTCCCACCCCCGAGATCATCAACAACTGTGGTGACTGAAAGGCACCTGCACTTAAAATAACTTCCTTTGATGCCTTTATTGTGTATGATATGCCCAAGAAGTCAACTGTAACTCCTGTGGCATTATTATTTTTGTCGAAAAGAACTTTTGTGACCTGAGTGTTTGTAAAGACCTTGAGGTTACCGTTAAAGTTGTTGGTAGAGTTGGTAGACTTGCGGATAAAGTCAGCAGAGGAGCTCCGCACAGCACTCTGCGGCCGAATTGTTGTCTGAGCATAGTGGAATCCGAGGAGACTGCCATTGTTGAATCCTGTAGTACTTTTAAGACCAACAGCCTTCAACCCTTTCTCTAGCCAGGTTGCCCATGCAGACACCCAGTTGGTGTAGCTGACTTGCAATGGACCACCTTGCCCTTGGGGCGCAAAGTCGTTTTCGTTGTATAGCGTTGTTGCATTAGCAATTCGTTTATCAGTATTCGGAGGAGTGAACGTTGCGCTTTTTTTGAAGTAGGGCTGAAGGTTTTCCAGTCTATACCACAATTAGCTCTGGACGTTATATGCATTTGAAGCTAGACAAACCGGTAGCTATCATCGCCAACTAAATCGGCCCAGAGTTTATAAGTTCCAGTTGTTCCTCTGTGATATAGCATGAAGTTCAAAGCCGAAGAACCACCAAGGCATTTGCCACGGGCGTAGTGATATTTTCGATTTTTTGCTCCAGTCTGCGGTTCGGTCTCAAACGCCCAGTCCACAGTTGCAATAGAATCATCCATATTTCGACCAACGCCTATGATATCGCCCCCTGGGGTTGTGCTTAGTACCGGTTTTGCAATTTCATAGAAGCTGCCTGCCTCTACAATCGCGACGCTAAAGCCAGCCTCAGCTAGACGGGTTCCAACAACATTACCAGCTGTGCCACCTCCTGCAATGACATAGTCAAATTCTTGGCTGTCACCCAATACTCCTCCTAGTGCGCCGAGCGTAGATTCGACGAGGCCGTAACCGCTTAACAGAGAAGTGACGCTGTCGGCAAGTGGACTTAACAACGGACTAGATCCAACGATGTCGTCAAGAACACCTTGCCCTAGACACACCTGTCCTAATGAGGCAACAAGACAAAAGATGGTACAGAGGTGCATTGCATCAGCATGAAATTTTATACAGACAAGGAAGCCCAAAGTGAAGAGATTTTATCAAGTTCTCATAATAGTTCAACCGCAATGTAAGTAGTGCGATCAAACAAACAACTGGGTCTAATCAAATATGAAATAGGTGCGACACCATTTATGTTGAATCCAAGATCTTCACACATACGTCATGTAAACTGAGTACTTGCTTTCGGATATCATATTTCCCGTATTCAGACCGCCTGTCACATCGGAAGTGCTCTCGGCAAATACCACGGTCTTATTTTGAGCCCGACGCTAACCTGGCATGAGATAACAAAGTGGATATATGTGCTTATCGTGATAATTCGCTTAGCCCAGAAACTAATCGCATCGCTTTCCCGCTCGGTTTCGTATGGTATGTTAACTATCTATATCTTTGATGGTAGGTATTGAAAAGATATAGGCACTGCTGCCACGTTTATCTTATAAGAAAGAATGTCTCAGTATTCCAAAGAACTGAGACTTTCATGTCTAAATGGATCACTTCTCTTTAATGGTCCATTATTTACCTCAGCCAGATCACAGTAGACAGTCTGCATTGACCGCCAAAGTGAAATCGTGTGGCCTTTCCGCCCGACCAACAAGCAGGTCCACTCTACCGCAAGATACTACTACGTTACAATCACTTTATTCCCCGGCCGAGACTGAAAACGGAAATCATCATGTAAGTCTATTACCGAAATGATTTAGCGTTTTATCATTCCTAGTCACTGACGTAGGTTTGATCATCGGAAAGAAAACAATTTGACATACCGGAGCGCAAAGCAATAAAAAATGTATCGAATAGGGACTCGGCACCTTACTCGTCAATTATTACGTAATTGCCTGGATAATTTTGGGGGCTTTCTATCAGTGCTCGGAAGTTCCTAATGTTGGGCATTCGGGATCTTTGGGGGATGAACCTTAACTTTTTTTAGCATTTGTAGATAAGATCTGCACGCGGGGCTGCGCTTTCATTAGCTTTTTGCTGAACCCGAGTATTCGGGCTTTTCGGCTCATCTATCCGGATTAGGTTTCGTTGCAAACTCAATATCGAAAGTTGACTAAAATACAGGGGTGTTAGCCTCGGTAAACAAGCTGACGAGAAACCCGATAGATAACCACTCTTTGTGTGACTAAAAGAACGGAAATTTGATACTATTTATAGCCTGATATTGAGTCACGATACAATCAATGGTACAAATGAAGAGGTCCAAGATGTCATGAGCTTTTACTACTACCACCACAAATTTCTTGGAGAATTCGTACTCCAATCTCGACCATCAACTGACTCATAAACTTGGAGTCATGAGCCTATGATCTAAAAAGCATGTATTAATCTTAAACTTAGCAAAGCTCCCAGAAAACAAGCTATATCATTTCCACCAAAAAAAAACCCACATCAAATGTTTCAAATTTTGGGTTCCATCGTTCAAAGATAATCTCGACCCAACCTCCATTCTCTATGGTGATGTATTACTGATGTAGTTGAAACGCACGATTGATCGGGGAGCGAATGTTTGGCACACCGCTCCAAAACTTTATCGTGCTCACAGCGCGGTCAGAGATGCCCTAGGGAGTGAATTCAAACTTATCGTATATATCCTTGTATGCGCCCGACGCGCCGAAGCGGTTGAGACCAAAATGCTCGTGTGTATACCGCTCCCATCCCATGGTGCTCAAGACTTTGACAGACATGGATAGGATGCCGACCGGCAGAACGGACAGCTTGTAGTTCTTGGGCTGAAGATCGAAAACCTCGAAACACGGCATGGATACGACCCGAGCTTTGACACCATGCTTTTCCTGCAAGTATTTGACGGCATCCGCACAAATGCAGACTTCAGATCCAGTAGATACGAGCGTTATTGTGGCATCTTGTGCTTCATTGAGCAAACAGCCCGAGCCACTAGTCTCCCTATCGCTTCAGGTTCTAGACTAAAGAAGGCAGCTTCCGCGAGCACCTTTTCCTTTGGGGGGGCACCAATCTTGCATGACCACAGTGTGGGGAAGGAGTCTTTACTTCAGTTGGAGAAGCCCACGAACAGATCGTCATGGCACCATCGGCCCCACATCTCGTTCGGTCTCGATTGGTAGGGCTGGCTTAAAGCCGAGGATGAACAATCGCCATGACGAAATGAGCTGAATGACCATAGAGACAAGTGTCTCCTTTTTTGCTTATTATCTTTCTTATATAAATCTCCGTCGTTCACAACCGCTCCTCAAGACTATCGCAATTCATTTCTCGCGTCACACAGACGTCTCTGCCATCTCATCCATTTGGGGTTACCAAAAATCCCGTCCTATCGTTACCTTCTTTCTCTACTATACTGTTTTTCAATATCAACATGCTTTTCCGACAAACACGACTCTTATTCTCTCAAGTACGGTAGCACCAGTCTCAGCTCCGGCAAGACATCACTCCAGCTGACTAGGATGATTCGGGCAAAAGCAGCTACGGCTGTTCCATTCAAGGGTATCGTAGCAAACATAGAAGTTGTCTTTTCTGGCCGATAAGCATTTCCAAAATTAAATTTGATGCATTCTGCTAACAATAGGTAGTGGAGCACACATCGCAGCGACCGCGACGTACTTTCCAGCCCGGTTTTTTTACACGTCTCACGCGGTTACCCTACATGAGCTCACTAATTTTGCACGCCGTATACAGTTTCTCTACCGCAAAGATCAGAAATAAATATTAAATTGATTAATAAAATTATTTTGCATCATTTATGGTATAAAAATATTGCTAAAGATGTGATATTGGCACTTTTTATTGCATACTAAAAATATAAATCAAGCAATTGCTAGGTGGTTGTATTCATCTTTGCAATTCTGGCAAACCTTTGCTGGAAACCTGCACCCAGTAACAAAATTACTCAACGCGCAGCGAATCAAAGTAATCGCGCAAAATATTGTAGTTTCAATCAATCTTGTGTTAGCTTGATATCTCTCAGAGTCTTATCCTTATTTATAATTAATTAACGGAAGCAACACTTGGCTTTGCAAAGTTGGCCCTGTATGAATTAGATGCTTCCCAACATTCAAATTCTCCAGGCTTTGAAAAAGTGGAGGATATTCAGGCAGGATAGAATCATGGTCTTTGATTTCCAAGCGAAGAGATTCACCTCCTTCGAAAACGATCCCACCGGGCCAAATCGCAATATCGAGCTCCACAATTTCTCCAGGAGGGACTTTTTGCCACTTACGATGAGGATACCACAGTTCTGTTGGATCCTTTCGTGCAAGCATCTGCTCTGTCAAGCCTGGTTCAATTGCGGTGGCTCGTTTGGATACGCGAAGGCGGCGACTAGGCCCGACGTATTTGTAAATATTTTCATCCGGAATGTCTTCCAGCTTTGTGCCTGGTTTCTGGTTAATAAATGGGATGTTGTGACTCAAGAGGGCATTGCCGTCTTTGTCAAGCTTCCTTAATATTATGTACAAGTCCATATCATCCAGATCCTTGCAAGATATGAAGATCTTTGCTTTCGAAAAGCCACACAACTCAGTGTATTGGCTAAATGTGTAAAGAAAGTGTGCTCCATCATCTTGCCAAGAGTCTGATTGATATGATACTGTGCCATCGAAAGCTGTTGAATTTTCTTGCAACGTCTGGGTCTTGGAATTCAAGTAAAGCGTATGATACCGAGTTCTTGTTGGTGGGTAGTTGTCCTCTGCTCGAAATGAAATGGGCGGGGCATTGTACCGGAGCAGGGAAATACGTACTTTTGGGGTTACTTCCCAGCCATTATTTTTCCCGAGCAGCTAATAGTCCAGAAACCGCTGCAAATCATTGTTTGCTTCTACGCTGTAAATATCAAACCACTCTTGAGTAGGATGTATTCTGAGCCTGGCCAGCATGTTAGCATTTGTCGTGATGGGCTACGTTGAATAACTCTTACCATTTATCAGGAATTGGAGTACTTCCAGCCGCGGATCGATCCTTCTGTGTGTAAGCCAGTTGAGTAGCTCGTAAGCACATAAATAGGAACACTAATGTCTTGCAGCCTTGGCTTTTTATCTTCCCAATACTCGTTCATCAACTGGTGTCTCTGAATCATAGCGACAACGTCCTCTCCCTTATTATTACCGTTAAACTTCTGCATAAGCAGATCCCAGAATTTGAAGTTGGGATACCGCCGCGACATATACTCTCGCGGTAAAAATCGCCGATGCCTTCCCAAGGGGCCATGGCTTTAAGACGAGGAGGTTTCTCCGCGGCAATGAACCTACAATCAATATTAGTGACCCATTTAATTTATATATGGAAGGTTTGGTTTACCATTGAGCCATGGCTAGCCAAGAATTACCAACGAGCGCAATTGATCCATTGCTCCACTCTTGTTCGGCAATCCACTCAATCGTGTCATGTCCATCCCGGCCTTCCTGGATCGCAGGCATAGTCAGTATTGCTTCTTATTTTCATGGATGTGCAGAATTACTGCATACCTGAGTCCCCAAAATGGCGATATCACCCTCGGAGTTGTAGCACCCTCGGGCATCTGGTTGGACCACACCATATACCCTCTGGGACACCATTCTGCTGGATCGGGAGCTTTGAGTTTTTCCAATCCACTAAGAGAGTTTTTTGGTACTCCTAACCAGGTGAAATCGGTAGTTTGGTGATGTCCTGGCTCATGTATGAGTAAGCCGAGGGCTTCCAAAGACGAAAGATGTACCTGACCCAGTTTTGCCGTACGGTGACCAGGACAACAAAGCCGGGAGCTTGCTCCCACTAAGTTTGGTTGGTCTAAATATGTCTGCACGCAGCCGTGTGCCGTCGCGCATGGGAACTTCAACATTCTTCTCCCATATGAGATCTTCCTTCAAGGCTAACCAATCTGGTTCTTGTTTCCAATCGCATGGCAGGACCTTGCAACATGGGTTGATATCAATCCACCAATTATGAAAATTGGGGTTGGCGTCTGTGAAAAGAATTTCAATTTTACCAACTTTGCTGGTCATTGTGGATTTGCCTGGCAGAGTGTTCAAATCGCCTGATTAGTTTTAGGAGCTGAGATTTCGCAGTTTGATTTGAACCTTGATGAAAGAAGAACGTATCGAACAGTATATTTAATAATCTTGTTGTATGAGTTTCACTGGCATTATGTCAACTTCTGCTTCCGTTGCGTGCAACCCAGGTTCAATGGGTGTTCTTAATCCGAGTGGGGGATGCTGGTTCAAGTCTACATCCGGATGGAGGTCCACCGGAAAAAGGTCAAGTCGCACTCCACTCAATCAGAGGCCCGGATATAGTCCCGTTAGCTTCAAAATAAAGCCTTAGATTCTTAGTTCTGTTTTCTGAATGAGCTATTATCCCAAAATTGCAGAATTCATTACTTTCATTTTCATTAAGGTGGACCCAAAACCATGGCAACCGAACTTGCGGACCTATTTTCTCGATTCCGTGAGGCAGAGATGGTTGAAGATGCTGCTTCAGAAAATTGGTATACTGTCATGGTACGAGTTTTACTTGCGGCCCGCACTCTGTATCGAAAATTTTGCAGCGGGACGGAAACGTGGGCTTACAGTTTGTGTTCCAGTCCGCTGCAATGGCCGCAGCCGGAGCAGGGGCTGATATTGCATCGCTCTACACGTTCGCCACAAATAGAACCGCTCTCCATATGAAAAGGATCATTCAACGCCGGCTTAAGGAAGTCATTCTTAAAACAAGCTGCCTTTACGGCGTACCTTGGTCACTACAAGCCTTGCTTCCTTTGTTTGAGATCATACCGGATGATGAAATTGACGCATATGGACCACGGTTTGCATTTAATTGCTTTTAAAAAGCATTAGAATATGCATAAGTAACACACAATTTAGTTATGAATCATGCCATTCAAGTTCAACACAGAAACTGCGTGAAGAAAAGGCTACACGCTATTTCAATACACTCTGGGGAAAAGAGGCTACCCAAGTACATCGAGATCGGAACTACAAATACCAGCCAGATATGTGTAAGCAAATGGATTAAGACTACATTATGCTCACAGTTAACGTGTCACATACAGATCTCCTTAACCTGGAAATGATTTACTAATGGTACTTTGGTGAAGATAAAATTTTGTGTCAATAAGTTTTCATAACTAACCCATTTGTACGACTCTAATTGTATGCCACCTTTGTGGCTTGGTTCCTGGATCACCCGGTTGAGCCTGCAGCTTGTTTTTTTTATTCAGAAGTAAAGAACTGGATACTTTTGTCCTTGATCTGATTCTAACCTCCGATACACATTGCAACGCATTGGAAGCTCGCTATTATGCACCGAGATGCTCACATTCTTCTCGAAAATGAGGTTGTTTGGTTTTTCGATAATGACCTCATGAAGATCCCGGAGCTGGTTAGGCATGGTGCGTCAAATCTTTTGGAGCAGGGATGAAGAAGTGACTGAGAAAAGTACATAATGCAGAACTGTCTCCGAAATATGGTCACTTAAATTCCAACTTCGCATTCAAATTGAGGACAAGACTCTATTTTGGATGAATCTGGTTCCGAAAAGACAGTTCCGGAATCGTCGGTGGGGTCGTGCCGCTATAGCATCCGGAAGGCATCCGAAGGGAATTTCGGAGTCCTCGCTGCCGATCAAAACATAATTCGGATCGGGCCGGAGAGACAAGGAAGGCTCAGGAAGAAGTAGACTTTTTCCAAAAGACCACAGTGCGTCTCACCACACAATCATCCTCATTTTGAGGGCACAACAAACCAAAACAGACGATGCACATGTTTATTATATCGTACTCGGGGGTTTTCTAATTGAGTAATTCCATCTGGAAAGGTGAAGCCCTTATTTTATGATTGAAACTATTTTGTCCGATAATTGTTCTATCTATGCTATTTCCATCACCAATACCCCAATCTGCTGCATTCTAAACTATCACCATTCTCCTCCAATTTTGTATCGAACGAGTTGAGGAAACCAGTGAGCTCCCGTGTACTCCCAGGCCCGCACCAAGCCCTAGATCGCCGTTACTCTCATTCAATTGTGCATGCAGTCAGACTGCTTACCGACTGCAGACGGACTCGATTCAGCATCACAGTTACAAAAAAGTACTCTGCTTTGCTGGCACCGTTTGGCCTCTCCGAAAGATCAAGGTTTTGATTGATGATGGGTCTGTATGGCGGGATCCGACGATAGTCTGTTGGCCAATTTTCTGGATTATGGGCGACAAATCTGTCTTTGAGAAGGGAGCTGAGTGTGGGCTCTTCTGAAGGCTTCGAAACACGAACTTGGTAGTCCTGGACCGTATGGTGGAGTGATTGCGGTCCGTCTTCTAGCCTAGTTGTGGTTGGAGCCATGGGGGAGACAGACAACATGTACAAACTCAGCTATTCAATGTAGACCAGGACAAGTGGTATGAGGAATTTTCGCTTCAAGCAGTAAGTACAAGAAAATGATAGGCCTGGTCTGACTTCATAATGAAATTTTTAATAGGATTCCGGAACCAACATCCGGTTTCAACTCCGGGTCCTAAGATTCTCCACCCCCACCATCTCCGAAAACCAACGACACATCCGGGCGGGGGCATACTCATCCCATCTCAATCAACGATGACTACGATGGAGTGTCACAAATTCCAAGCACCACTGAATGTTAAATATGCTACTCGTCAATTTGCCGTGTCATTACCGATGGGAGCTTGTCTCGTCTCTCAATCGACAGCGCTCGCTCGCTGGGAACAGTCACAGTGTTTTCTGACGTTAAAATGTCCGCAGATACAATTTCCGAAATTTCCGAGGGAGAGGTTTTTGATCGCCTTCTGGCTGCTTCAATCAATCAGAGGTCTCGCAATGTGTGATATCGCCAGAAACAGCTTCTTCAATTACATACCTTTTTGCGCCAGCACAGAGATATTCTCTGTGACACCATCGCCAAGGATTCCAGCCATACAATTGAGGATAGTGCTCTGGAGCTATCCCTGACACTAACGACAGTCAGTACGCTCTATGAGCAACTTGATTTCGATGAAGCTCCAGATAAAGAGTATTTGATCAGTCAAAGTCGAAGCAATTATTCCTGGCGCACTCCGCATGGTATTGTACTCATCCGACCCATCATGTATAATGTCTTGTATTCCGCGTTTTCTGCTCTAGCCGCAGCGTTAGCAGCGGCAAATTGTGTGATTCTAGAGGTAGCAAGACCTCGCATCTCCAAGGGAACTCTGCTGACCCGCAAGCTCTAAAGTTGGATTCTAAAAACAGCAATCTGGGAGCCTTTCTAGAAATCAATTTTAATATTCTCGACCAGGATTCGATTGCTTTGGTTGCGTCTGTCACCGATTCAACAGTTCCTGCACGTTGCTTTACTGTGGACCAAACTGGACCAGCAACCTCCGCACATATACACCCACAATCTAGCCACATTGCACCGAGCATTGCCGCTGCTATAGTGGACCGCACAGCGGATATTCGACTCGCGGCCCGGACAATTTGCGCATCACACCGTCTGTTCAACGGTGAATCCCCGCACACGCCGGTGATTATCGTCGTAAATGAATGGGTGTTGGAAAGTTTTATGAAGGTTTGCATTGAAGAATTTAGTAGTGACGATCTGACAATTTCCAACGTCGGAAAATATCTACCCATTGCGGGAAGTTCAACATGTACGGGTCCCAAGAGCCTAATCTCCGAAGTGAACGGCTACAAAATTGTATTTGACACGTAGTCGTGAGTATCTATCGTATTGCTTTCTCAAAGCGGTTGTCAGATTGGCGGGTTCATTCTTAATCCATTTAGATCCAATAAGCAACATGCACACCGAACCCAATACGTCAATAGCTCAACCGGAGTTGTTGATACTATTACCAAACTTTCAGAGTTTTGAGTACACTAAAAAAGAAAACAAAGAAGGCAGTATCTAATCTTCCTTGCATTGCCTCTGGAAAGCCCCCAATTCATTGCGACTTATCTCTTTGCCGACCTCAAAACCTGCAAAGTTCTGCATCAATACACAAAAACCGAAATTTCATTCGCCAACAATATTCCCATAAGCATTCTCGGTAAGCTCGAACTTGGCGTTGAATGGTAGTTCGTTTAGTGACGATGCTAACGGGTGGACCATCCCGCGGGACCAAGCAGACTTGATATATCAACCAGCCCCGAATTTATCGATGTTCCGTATGACATCAATTTCATGTCCAAGCCAAAGCCTGCATACGTGCAATCTCAATGTCTTGGAAGCCCAAGTATGATTAATGCGGGGGAATATAGCTCGAAAGAACGGCACAAGAGCCACTTGGACCAAGCCATGCGCCTTCTCAAAGATATCAAACAGCACTCCGGTAGTGGTTCTGGGTTTTTTGAACAAGGAATATTGACGGGAGTTGTCGCTTTTGTACTGCCTTCTCTTATTTGTTTAGGATGGGCCAGTTGCAAGCTGGTAGGATTCGTATGGGCCCATTGCTAAACAATGAGATGGAGCTACAAGTTAATTTGGAGAATAAATGCTGATGTTGGAGAATGAGGTCGTGATGGCCAGTCGCATAAAAAAGTCAGGTTTGCAAGACAGTACCATGTCATTAATTTTCAGATGTTCTATTGTATGAATTAAACAACAAATAAAAACGCCCTTGGTTCATTATGCTGGGCTTTGGGTTCCAATATCGACAAAAATACATTTATAACTCCACGTGATCCAGATTTTCTGACACCAAATTGCCCCTCTTATAATGATACAACCGGCATAGGTTTAACAAGAATTGTCTCGGTGCCCTGTTCTGGTATATCGTCATGTGACGACCAAGCAAAACTATGCTTGGGAAGAACCAGAACGTCACCGACAAGCATAGGTGAATCAAGCCTGTCCATCTGATCTCCGTTAAAATACTCGCCAGACACTTCACTCAGATAGTCAAGAAGGACTCTGGTAAAGGGCAGCGACTTGCTGTTACCCATAATGTCCCTCAAAACGACCGACTTTCCGAGTTTATTTGAGTCAAGCAGCTTCTTCAGGCCGTCGGTGGCGGTTTCGGTCAGAGTCTTGAAGACGGGATGGCCTGGTGCGGTAAGAATGGTGTACTGGCACAGCTGAACCGAGTACGGAGGGACTTCCCAAATAGGCCGCTTGTGATTGTCCACCTCAACACCCACCACGAGGTTGACTCCCCAATCGCGGTACGGTTCAGGGATCCATTTGGAAATGGGCTGATGCGGAACAATGTCCATGTCGGTCCAGACACCACCTTCCTCGTACATGATGAAATACCTTAAAAGGTCTACTTTGAGCTGCGGCTTCTTCAACTTGGTAAAGGCCTGTGAAAGAACGGTATCGGGGAAGAGATGGTGAGCATATTCATCTACGTTCTCCTTGGTGATGGACTCGGTTTGCCATTCCGGGTTGGATGTCCTCCAGCGATGATCGACAGAGTTGGACGTGTTGGCGGCAGGGCCAGAGGAACTGATGATCCAATTCTGCCACAACTTGGCGGGAATTGGGCGCGCGACGGGATGGTGGTTTTGTGGGCTGAGCTGTCTTGCTGTGGCGGCGCTGTCAGTTTGCGATGGCGGTGCTCGGGCCCCGCAGGGCAAGGCGGATGAATTAGCGAGCCAGCTTACCAAAGTCGAAGGCGGTGCTTCGGTAGCAGTAGTGGGCAACAAGCAGCAGCGAGGTGCAGCAGCCCGCCAGCAGGAGCTTCACTAGCAGGGAACCCCCGCACTTGGGGGCCGCGGTCGAGGAGATCATGTTGAGGCGGAGGGAGAAGGAATGTCTTGATGGAAGAAACACGAGAAGGGCGGCGAGGAAACGGGCGCCTCTTGAGCATTTGCTTCAGCTTCGGATCAGCTATGGATCAACTATGGGCCAGCTCTGGGCCAGCTCTGGACCAGCCCCATGGTGGCGCAGGCCATTTTTACGACCAACAAGCCAATCACAGCCGCCACCGAGGGCACTCACGGCCCGAGTGCCAAGACCCCCCTGGCCCTCTTTCGGAATTTATCTTGCCTGGCGAGTCAGAGACAGAGTCAGGGGCCAACGTGAAGCAAATGCTCTTCTGCCCTTCAGCCCTTCTCGCCGTCTTAGTGGGGGAAAATTTGCTGTGGATAGAATGGACACAGTGCACGCCGTCTCTTCCTCCCAGCGCAGAGGCCGTTCCGAGTCGCGAGCTGGGGCGCAGCCCGGCAGCTGTAGCCGGGTGCGTGCCCCATTGACTCCCTACGAACCCATCGCCCACACCAACACAGGGGTTGATTCTGGGGAAACCGGCAGTCAGCCATCACTTGGCAGCCGGCAGAACACTCCCATCCGTCTCATCCATTAATCATCCACACTGGACATCACTCAAGGACGCCACCCTCTTCCACTTCAAGGCATCCCCTTCCAAAAAAAAAAAAAAAAGAAAAAAAAAAAAAAAAAACATGCCACCCACAGCTGCAACATCAAGGCGTCTGCACGAGCCCGGCCGCTGAAACATGCTTCAAAAGACCAGATGACACGCTCTCGCATCCAGAGCATGGATAGCCATGTCGCTCCCCTTTTTGCCAAACCCCGCACCCAAGTCCTGCTCACCACGAGCAATCTCCTCATCCACCTCCAGCCATATCTCCTCAGTCAGCTCCATCATGATTTGCCTGGCTTTGTCCCGATAGAAATGCATCATGCCCAAGTGCTTCTGCCGAGCCCACTCCCGGTCTCTGCTTTCAACGGCCTCGCGCGCCGCCATGTAGAAAGGGAACGGCAAGGATGAATCGGGGCCGCATCCCAAAGGCAAGCGATCCATGAGATCAAACAATCGCTTTCTCACAAACTGGACGCGCGGCGATCGTGTCGCGTCCAGGAAGACGCGCCTCATGAGGAGAAGCTGTGCAGTCCAGTAAAAACACTCGCTCAATGTGTCCAGATGCTTGCGCATGTCCTGCGCCGAACATCCGGTTCCGTCAAGACAGCTACTCTCGCCAGCACCCGTGAAAGTTGCGTCAAAGCTTCTTTGTCCCCAGCCCCGCAACTCCGTTTCCAATTGATAAGCCTCCTCCAAGTATGATGGCGTCCAGTTCTCGCGCGCGACTGCTCCACCAGCTAGGCAGGAAATCTTTGCCAGGAATACAAGCACCGCCTGGGGACAACCGGTCAATTCGCGGAAACGCGGTTCAATTTCATCAGCCTCCCCGTTTGGCTGATACAAGACGAAACCTGGAGGTGCGATTGGTTGTTGATGACGGAGGAAAGACAGAACAATATCAATAATTGCAAACCTTTCTACAAGAAATCGCGAGTAAAAGGCTTCGGGCATGCGCTCAACATACCCCAGACTATCCATGATTTTGTAAGCACTTCGGAGATACGTCCCAGCATTGTGACTGCCCGACATGACCTCGGATGCAATGAACATGAGGAAGGCTGCAAGAGTCACTTCCTTTGCCGAGAGAATCGACAATGAGAAGTTGGAGGAACGAGAGTCGCATACAGCATCGTGATGAGCTTCATTTTCTGTTTGGAGGCACGAAAAGGCATCCTGCAAAGAATTCCACGCTTGCGATTGATGCTTCACCATCAAATCACTTGTGCTTTTCCCGTGGTTGAACATGCTGACTGTCGAGACATGGACAATGGTTTGCAGCAGAAGTGGATAAGAGAGGGCGATTGCAGAAAGTTTTCGATAAGGATTTTGACGGCTATCGTAAGCTGGGATGCGCACGGTTTCGTGATGAATATCTGCCAAAATCTGAGTGTTGTACGAACCAGCATATTTGAGAAACTCACAATAGGTAAACGCAGTCTCTTCGCTGGGGCATGAAATGGTTGATGATAGGAGGAGAGAAAGCCCGCTGTTCTCTACCGGCGTTAGCGGTGGGTTAATCATGGACACTTCTTGGTTAACTTGGGTGTCGATGAAGCGGAGAGATTCTTGCTCTTCATCAAGCAAGAGTGTCTGCTCTCTTGGCGTTTCCAACTCCGATGGTTGATCCATTAGCGTCATGTATTCGTGACTATACATGTCGCTTTCCCAAGACGAAAGATCCAGCGCACGTGGGATGAAAATGTCCAGATTAAAACCCTCCAGTCGGCTAGGCAAAGGAATTTCTGATTCCGCATCCAAGATTTGCGACCCCGGTGCGATAACATCAAAATTGGGCGCTTCAAACCATCCTCTTTGCTCCGCCGTTCTGTGAACCTCCTGAGGCGTCGATTTTTGCCCAATTTTAGACGCTCTTCTCGGCTTCTTGTACTTGCTCGCAATAGATGCCGAGTCGCCCACAGTGGCCCATTTCAAGTCGGCGCCATACTCGCATTGGCGGCCACTCTTTTGACAGGCCTGACAGGCTGGTCTCCTTTCATCACACTTCTTGTGACGTCGTCGGCATGTCAGGCAACCTGGCGCCCGTCAGCATGGGTCCCAACCACATGGATGTTGGTGAGGGGAGAGGTCGAACCAAGCCGAGATCGGGCACCGCCTTGCTTTTGATTCATTTTCCAGAAATTTTGGATCGTCGGCGCCTAAGAGATGAATACGGCTTCCCATTCAAATTGGCTAAAATGCTCAAGGTTATGGGTCGCTGGTTGCTCAACGACGTAGCTCGGTTCGGTTAAGAAACGTGCGCACGCCCTGTCGGAGACGTTCAGCAACCGCTTACGCCTTCCCGCCGCCAATGAGGGACTGATTGCAAGGCCCGCTTTGCAAGTTGATCCGACCCAGACCGTCCCAAGCCTATTCAGGCATGGCCCATTGCGCGGTCCTCAATTCCTCCATCAGATTGATTGACCTAAGATTGATCTACATACAAAGGGACTCAGAGACTAACAGGTGAATAAATCAAACGGTGGAATCCTTTTCTCTCACTGGAAATAATCTCTTAGGATAACCAAAATTACCGAAGTGATCCACATTTTTGAGTTGATCCAGCCTGATTGCCAAGACCTGACTGCTGCGAACGGTAACTGGGAGAAACCAAACCGCTGAAACTGGAAGGAGCACGCGATATGAGTTTATGAAATAGGGCATTTCTGATATGAGTCCTTGGGCTCAATACTGATAGTCATATTTCCTAAGTGTGATTCATTTTCAGATGAGTCTTGTCAAGGGAAAGCAGAAAAGCGACAAAATTATTCTGGCGAGATAATACAATGACGCTTGAACATGGTTAGAAAATTGAAGAAGAAAGAAAAGTCGGCCAATAATGCTCATGCTCCCATTCGGAAGAACCAGTGACGTTCAATTGGGACAGTCATCAGCCCATCACTAAGGCTGTCCTAGTTTCATGTGAGCAGGGTCCAGGGTAACGACACTTGGCCATATCAGCACGCGCGACGAGACATTGCGACGGGGCCGGGGCCATTTTCAAGTACCGAAGGAGACTCCGGCTAGTGGGGGAGGAGGGGCCCATGGTTTCGAAAAAGCTTTCTTGAATGCCATCGTTTTGACCTTGCCGCTGGTAATTTTATAGCCCTGACACCCGGCTTTGGAGCAATGGGATAAAGTATTGCCTTGTCATCAAAGCATTGATATCAACGATACCCGTGAACCTAGAAGAGCGAAGGAAGATGAAACTTGATTGGTGGAAATTGGCCAAGTCTCATCTTTGGCACCCAATTAACCTGACACATAGATGGAGATTCTGAAAATGAGCCATCTCTCTAGTACCGTGCGGGTCGGACCATTTTACAACCTTAACTTAGGGTTGACAAGGTGGAGACTGCTTGAATACCATTTTTTCAAGTTAAACGGCAGCTGTTTGTGCAGGGATATGATGAAAAGGGGGCGAGGCCCATAGGGCTAAATGCTCGGCGACCGCCCAAGGAAGGTTTATTGGGGCGTTTTAAGATTCCCGCTCCATGGGTAAGCTTGCAACAAGAGGCTACAAGAACAATAGAAAGGTATTCGGATGGTAATGTACCGGAAAAATCTAGTCATCTGATAACCCAAAGAATAAGTATTCCAATGTCAGCTCGATATAGGAGCACTTGTTTGAGATCCTATCTTCGCGTGGTACATTGTCTGCAAATCACAACTTTGCTGATGAGTTGACATTTCTGTTCGACACCCTCCGCAGAATTTAGCTGAAAACGGGAACGATGACGAAAATCATTTTGACCTTGACCATCTTGCTCGCAGCAACCCAGGCTGTGTCGGCAGCGTGCAGAAATCTCACGATCCGGAAACCATGGTGGGTTTACTCTCCGTTTCACCTCGGCGAACGTGAATTGACCAGAAAAGGACGGCTCTGACGAATCGACAAAAAGCCTCATATATAAACTCGACTCTTTGCCTCATGAACCCTGAGACGGCACCAGCCCAGTCTGGTGCTTTCGGCGCCCAAAGCCGCTGGGAGGAGCTCCTGGTTGCGCACATGGCCCAGGTTCGATTTATCCACACCGTTGTATGTGGAACACGCCGTTTCAGCAAACGATTCCTTTAATAATACTTAAATCAGGGCGCCTTGTTTCCGTGGCACCGTTGGTATACCAAGACCCACGAGGATCTACTCCGCAAAGAATGTGGTTATGACGGCCCCTACCCGTATGCACATCGCTCATCTTTTTCGCTAGGGCTTGCGCTGACCCTTTTTTTCTTTACAGCTACTGGGACGAACAGGTCGATCAGGGACTGTTCCCTATTGAGAACGCTAGTGTTTGGGATCGCCCAAACTGCACCGCTGCGGCTTTCGGTACAGGGAAAACGGACGACGACGGGTGCATTGTTGACGGTGCCTACGCCGATTACCGCGTTCACTATGCCACAGAATCGGGAATGGCACGAACCGACGAAGGCTTTTGCCTGACGCGAGCCTTGAACCAGACGGCTTTCGACACTGTCTCTCAGGAAGTTGTGGACAGATGCATGGCGGTAGAGTCAGACGACTATGCCCAAATGTTGACTTGTTTGGGCAACACACCCCATTCTGGTGGGCATTTGGGTGTCGGTGGCATTGTAAGTCAGCAGTGCGACAGAGGGAACGACCATGTACTGACTCTGATCAGATGAGAGACCATGCCCGGTCGCCCGTTGACCCAGTCTTTTGGCTGCATCACACCAACTTCGATCGCTTGTGGTGGAATTGGCAGTCCCAAAACCTGTCCACTCGCCTCTACGCTATGGGTGGACCTAATGTGGCCAGTGCCCAGATCTTCATCCAGCTGCAACCGGCATCGCTCCCACTAGAGGCATTTTTACCGTTCTTCAACGACGGGGGCAACGTCACGACACTGGACCATGTTATGTGGATGCCCGGCCTTGCGGAAAATATTACTATTCGAGACGCCATGGACATTCGAAGTGAGCTGATGTGTTTCGAGTATGCTTGAGGCACAGAAAAAGAGCGAACGAGGGGAGACATGCCTAATCTGGTGTGGGTGACTGGTTGATGTTTTCAAAGTCCAGGAGGTCACATCCGCGCCCCGGTATAAAGCCGCGCGAAACGGCTAGAGTCATAGCTTAGGAGCGAGGAAATGAAACAGGGAGAGATTCCAGGTATTTTAAAAATGGCGACAAGCGGTGTACATAACAGGGTGTGGAGATTGCAAAGGCTTACTTATCTAGAGAGTAATTTACATGCTATTGGTTTGCCCTGGATTCAAGTGTAGATTGATACGTTGGCGCATCTGCAAACCTCATGTTTGGGTTCGTTTTTGGTGTATCAGTGGCCGAGTGAAAACACATTTGGCTTTGTGTTATGGAGGTCCTGTTGTTACGACCTATGCCCAATGGCGGCCCTTGCTGCTGGTTGCACCATGGTGGTCAAGCCGTCTCCAGATATGCCAATCATATGCCTTTCCTTAGCTGATCTCGCCACGAGAGCAGGCTTTGAGCCCGGTGTATTCAACGTCTTGATCACTTCGCTTCAAAAGACTCCAAGTCTATCGGAAGCCAAGTGTGTTCATCCGCTAGTAAAGGCCACATTTTCGGGCAATATCCGTGTCGCGAAAATCTTGGCCGGTTTATGCGCTGGAAATTTGAAAAAATGTACTCTCGGGCTTGGTGAAATTACCCATTCATCATTCTTGATGATGCTGATTTTGACCAAACGTTCGCTCAGCTTATGGTGTTGAAATGGAGGAATGCCGGTCAAGTCTGCATCTCAGCCAATCGTGCCTGCGGTTAGGCTGGCATTTACGATCAATTTACCGTCATGCTCGTGGAGAAAACAGGTCAGTTGGTTGTTGGACATGGTGCAGATCCTGGTACCATTGGAGCAGTGACTAGTCCTGTTGGTGTGGCTAAAGCGATCAGCCAAGTTGAAGATGCAATCACCCACGGGATTAAGATCGTATATGGAACCGGAAAGCCATGTGAAGCTCCCCGAAATAAAATGGAGCACCAAGGAAAGGATAATTTATGGTGCCTGCCATCCTCACTGAGATGACATCAAAGATGAAAATGAGTCATGAGGAGACGTTCGGACCAGTTTTCTGGCCCTTTAGGTTCGAAATAGAAGAAGTTGTGAGGCTTGCGAACGAGACAAGTATGGGATTAGCCAGTTATGCGTTCACCAAGAATGCTGATCGCCTTTTAAGAATTTTTGATAAGTTAGAGGCGGGCATGATCGGCCCGTTGAGTTTGGATGTTGTTGGTCTTGACATCTGCTGCCGAGAGTCTCTTCGGGGAAATCAAAAAATCTGGGTACGGCAAAGAAAGTGGGGAGGATATGGCCGTGAACGAGTACCTGATCGCCAAGACAGATACGTGGATAATCAATAGGGATTGCTGGGTTGAGAACCGGATTGTGGTCAGTCGAATCAAGAAATTACTCCTCGTAGAACGGTTAGCAGCCAATAAAACTCAGTAAATGTTCCAAATAATTTACTTCGCACCTTTTGTATTAATGATACTTCTTTAAACCCTGTCTATCCTGTTGCTAATTTCTGGCATCACACCTGCCCAACCTACCTTTCGCATTCTAGTATGGCACGAAACTCTCGGGCGGCTACGTGAACCAATAAAACCTGACCTACGATATGGAATGAATTTTATAAAAATACTGTGCAATTTGCTGCAATACTTCGATTGCTTACCGACAGACGTGGCCCAGTCACAACGCGTCGATAAGCCATGTCGTGTCGGAATCCCGTATTAGGAAATGGGTGTCGCGACACCGGATTAGGAATAGTCCCACGGCCATTGACGGGAAGTTGAGTGCCACAGCTGAGCTCGGGATTATTTCTTGACCATCTGCCCATCGCTATTCTTTCGTTTTTTATTGCAGATAGCATTGAGATCGAACTTGGCTGTCATTAGCACCTGCTTTTAATCTCCGTGTAGATATGGCCCCATCAGTAGAAATTCCCGACGACTTCAACGGAACCAAGAATCATCTTGCTTTGTCGAAGCAAACATCGCACAATGTTGATCAATGGCTGAAATACACCCGTGGTGGGTTCGCTGCCTTTCCGGTACGCTTGGAATCCCCAAATGTTGGCTCTTCTAACTGATGTGATGCGTCTAGGTCGCCATTGAGAGTGCCAGGGACCACATCATTACTGATGTAGATGGGAAGGAATACATCGACTTCATCTCGCAGTATTCGGTCATGAATTTTGGATATTCGCATCCCAAGATTGCCAAAGCAGCGGCTGACCAGCTATACAAAATGCCCCTTACCGGCACCACGTATGTCAGCCCTCTGTATTCACAGTTTGCGGAGCGAATCACAAAGGTAATTCCCAAAAGTCCCACAGCATACCTTCTCTTACGCATTGCAAATAGAAATTTGGATTTGATTCCATTACTACCATGCTCAGTGGGTCCGAGGCTGTGGAGTCTGCGATCAAGATTGCTCGAAAATGGGCCTATACGAAAAAGCAGATTCCCGAGAATGAGGCCTGGATCCTTACTTGCGACCAGTGTTACCATGGCTTGACGTTGGCAACTATGCCTCTTGCTACAGTTGTTGCAAAGAGTAAGTAGCGCGTGCAAAGCAAGATATAATTGTCACTAAGTGTTCAACCTTAGACTTTGGCCAGCACGTGCCTCGAGTTGGCCCTTTTGCACCAAGCAGCGGAAAACTTGTGCACTATGGTGATATTGATATTCTCAAAGAGACATTTGAGATTGATGGGCCTAGAATTGCTACATTCTTAGTTGAGCCAGTACAAGGATGGTCAGGGTAAGTCATGGTCAAATCCAAACGAGTGGTAATTTAACCTGAGATTCACCCAGCACCCGATTTCCACCAAAAGGATATCTTAGAGCTGTTCAAGAGTTGTGCGAGAAACACAATGTATTGTTTATCTGCGATGAAATCCAGTCTGGATATGGTCGAACTGGAAAAGACCTGGCCTTTCAACATGAGGATGGCGTTCATCCTGACATGGTTGCACTTGGAAAAGCAGTGACTGGGGGCAAGTGTTTCAAGACGTTGCAAGAATTGACACTAACATGCGCCAGGCTTCTATCCCATGTCTATTGTTATGGGCAAGAAACATGTCATGGACGTTTTGAGCAGAAATGAAGTGCTCTCAACCTATGGCGCGTCTCCAGTTGCTTGTGCTGCCGCGCTGGCTACCCTTGACGTCCTCGAAGAGGAAAAGATGGCCGAAAGGTCCCAGCGCCTTGGTGAGCTACTAACAAAGACTCTGAAGAAGCTCTCACCACCCCATGTGGTTGAGCAACGTGGCGGCAGTCTCTTCCAAACTCTTGTCGTTGACGAATCCAAGGCTGGGGTGACAGCTCGACGAGTTGCCGCCCTAGCCACCCTCCGAGGCGTTTTGGTCGGAAATGGCTTCAACCGCCTTCGCTTCAGCCCACCTATTAGCATAACGGAGAAGGATCTTGTCAAGGCTGTCGAAATCATCGCACAGGCGCTGCAGGACGTGGAAGTGATGGGTGACTTTCCTGGGAGCGACTTCATCAACTAGACACTGGCGGGATTTTAAAGCCAAAGCGACAAGCAAGAATACACAAGGCTTTATTTGGACCCAAATATGCAGTTGACACTACCAGTGATGATCAGCACGTTGAATTGGTAAACATAGGATAGGTTCAATATTGGTACTGGTCTTTATCTTCTATGAGCCTGAGATTACCATCCTCACAATTGTGTTGAATTGCATACATAAGTTTATGAAACAATTATAATATTCATACTCTAGGGTGTAGCTTCACCAACTAGCAAGTTTACGCCAGTCACCTGCTCGGAGGCATCCGAGAGAAGCCAAACGATGCTGCTAGCAATTTCCAAGGGATCCACTTGATTCGCAAAGGAGCCGCCCTCCTGAGACAAGAGCTTGAGATTGCTTTCGCCCCCCGCGAAAACTGCAGACATTGGGGTTTTCACATTGCCTATCTCATTAGCAACAAAATCACGCCTCTGTAGCGGCTGGCGCTGACCCACCGGGTGAGATGGCATTGCACCGTATGCCGAACGACTTCACATCCTTTGCCACCGAGATGGTCATGTGCGCAACCGCAGCCTTGGAAGCGCTGTAGGCGAGCGTGTCTGAGAAGTGGGCAATCGAAGCAAGGCTGGCAACGTTCACAATGGCGGGTTTGCATTTCGACTTGGTGGCTGTCATGGCCCGCACCTCGGCTCTGGTGCTGTAGAAGACGCCGTTGAGGTTGACTCGCATGATTTTGTCGAACTCCTCGTCAGAATTGAAAGTAATTGCTGGGGCTTTACCTTGGGTTTTGATACCAAGCGGAGACTGAGGCACTCCGGCCACATTCGCTGCGCCGTGAAGACCGCCAGATTCTTGAACAATCTTGTCTATCCAGGCATCCACCTGACTGGAATTCGACACGTCAAGTTTCTGGGTGTATACCTTGGTCTTTGGATTGATTTCCGAGACTTCTTTAACAATATGGTCAAAGTTGGCCGTGTTGAAATCGCCAATCCATATGGCAGAGGCCCCATATCGGGCAAGTTGTTTGACTGTGGCTGCTCCAATGCCAGAGCCACCTCCAGTCACGGCATAAACACGGGACTCTAGAGACAAACCAAGATCACTGAGAGCCATGTTGAATATATGCGAGTGCAAGCGATTTTCGTGTTGAAGAATTGGAAAAAGGACAAACACAATTGTTTTTTTCCCCTTTCTGGCAGGAGACGATGTAAATCTGAGGACCTGGTCTCTAAAGCCATATTTCCCATCAGCTTGGCCTTTAAGAAGAATCACGACTTTCGCTGGTGAATACCTCTGATGTCATTCCAATTGAGCAACTATCGGAATTCCGCGGTGAACACGAAGCTCTCCGCACAGCCAAGATGCGGGGGCTCGCTCATCGGTACACCCTTTCGAGCGGTTGCAACCCAATGACGGCTTCTGTGTACGAGTCGTTCGGGACAGGTTGCAGCACTGAATCATGGCGCCACTCCTTACTTCCACTTCAGCACTGTCAGCATTGTCGCGTATGCCAGAAACTCTGCGGCATCCAGATCCCCGGCAATGAACGGCAGTGCACGGGAACGACGCAGCGACAAGGCCTTCAATTTCCCATTTCTCATTCTCGGTGTCCGCGTAAATCCCGTCGGGGCCCTCGGTACTTCCGGCGGACGACTCGTTGTCTCACATGTCTTATTCACGACGCGCAAACATGTGCTGTATATTCATCAAGATAAATAGATTCCATAGAATAGGGATGCAATCAAGCTCTATTCAACACAAATTTCTTTTAGTTGCTAATTTTCATATTTGATAACTGCCTCTGTCAAACATGGTATCTCCTATTGAGACGAGACTTTTCATCAATGGCGATGTAAGAACTTGTCCCTTGGTATCGACATGGGTATTAACGTTATTTCCGTCAGTTAGTATGTCGAGGGTAAAAGCTCGGACCGACTGACTTGCTACAACCCCGTCAACAACACTGTTGCCGCCGATGGGATTCATGTCGCCTTGGAGGCGGATGTCAATGAGGCAGTTGCGTGCGCGAGGAAGGCATTTCCAGCATGGGCTGCTACGGCCCCGGCCAAGCGTGCAGCCATACTACTCAAACTTGCAGATCTTATAGAGGCGAGCGGCGATGAGATTGGAGACGTTGAGGCGCTCACGTCGGGCAAACCCAGGATGTTAACTCATGGCTCTGAAATACAAATGGCAGCCTCCTTCTTCCGATGCAAGTGTTGTCCGTGATTTTTCGTTTAGCTTCTTGCTTCGGGAGGCTAATTCATTGCGTCCGCTTACAAACTTTTAGACTATGCCGGGTGGTGCGACAAACTCCACGGCGAGGCCGCCCCGTCCCCGGATGGCTTCCTGCGCATTGTCACCCACGAGCCCCTGGGGGTTTGTGCGGCAATCTGTCCATTCAACGCCCCTGTTGTTTTAGCGGCATGCAAGGCCGCCCCTGCACTTGCATCAGGCAACACCATTATCATCAAATCGTCGGAAAAAACCCCCCTCGGCACATTGATCCTGGGGAAACTGGCCAAGGAAGCTGGAGTTCCGCAGGGTGTCATCAACATCTTGTCGGGCGGTGGGGCCACTGGCGCCCTCTTGGCATCTCACATGGATGTCAATAAGGTGTCGTTTACCGGCAGCAATGCTACAGGCAAGAAAATTGCCCAGATGGCTGCGGCAAGCAACTTGAAGCGGGTGAGTCTCGAGCTAGGCGGCAAGAGCCCGGCCATCATCTTTCCGGACGCAGACCTCGACGCGGCTGTGCTGTGGTGCGTGAGAGGCATCGTGAACATGTGCGGCCAAATGTGCATTGCCAATTCGCGAATCTACGTGCACGAGTCCATCAGGGATGAGTTTCTCGCCAGACTCAAAGAAGGGATCCGCAGCGCTGAGGCCACAGGAAATGATTCAGGCACAGGAAAGCCTATTTTCGGCCCACTCGTGGACAAGATGCAATCCGAGCGAGTTGTAAAATTGATTGAATCAGGCAAGGAGGAGGCAGAGTTGTTTTATGGCGGAGCCCCCATTGGCGACGAGGCAAGCGGGAAAAGAAGCATCCATGGTTCGGTTCTGCAAACTGACAAATCTTACATCAGGGATGTTTTGTGCAGCCTGCCGTTTTTGTCAATGCGTCGCCGACGGCTCGCATCTACAAGGAAGAAATCTTCGGCCCCGTAACCGTCGTGTCGAGTTTTCACGATGAAGCTGACGTCATTGCTCGCGCCAACGACACGGAATATGGGCTCAGCGCGGGAGTCTTTTCGCAGGACATTGACCGTGCGCTGCGGGTTGCATCCAAGATTGACAGCGGTACTGTCTGCGTCAACTGCACTGTTCAAAATCAGGTCGACGTTCCCTTCGGCGGCGTCAAGCAGAGCGGCTGGGGGCGGGAGAACGGACAGGTATGGCCTCGCTTTCGGTTCCGTTTCAGGTGGGACCGGCGCTAATCAACCGCTAACCAGAGTGGCATCCTGGATTGCACGGAGCCGAAGACTACCTTTATCAAGTACAGTGGGTAAATTAATACTCGGTCCCGGCCCGACACGTGCGCGCCGCAATTAACTTTGGTATATATGACCGGGGTTGGCTGACACGCGGGGAGACGCGGTTGTTGTGGGAATCGAGCTTCAAACTCCGAGGTTGTCCTGGTGTTTCTTTGTTGGTTGTGCAGTTATGAGTTTCGCATCGTCGGCTTCAGTTTGTATCCGACAGGGCGGTTGACGGATCCTGGTAATGCTTGTCAACCTTCGATTCGAGAGGCACTATTAAGCTTTGACGGCGCATCGGATATGGAAGTTCGGCTGCGCTCAAACAGAGGTGACGATCAACGGAATGGCAAAAGAAGAAGAGCAGGGCGTAGGGCGCAGTTAAGCTTGAACGTTGCCCTTGCTCCCTTATTTCATAGTTTCACATCATCCGTACCTCGCACGCAATGCATCCGCAGTTGCTGTCCTGCTCAATTTGCCACCAAGACCGCTTGGGAAGATGCTCCGTGTTGCCCCCTTTGTTGCCCCACTGAAGCACGTTTTTATAAGAGCATCCATGTCCAGCCGCCCCAACTTTTCCTCTCCCCTCGCACTTTACTCCGCGGAGTTTTCACCACCTATGTCTATGTCTGCAACTACTTCACCATGCGGGCTCCGCTGGCTACGTTTGCATGCGAGCCTTGCAGGCGCCGAAAGATACGCTGTGACGCCAAATCCTCGCTCCAGTCGACTCAGTGCTCCAACTGTCGAGCCATCAACCTCGTCTGCCACTTCGACTTGCAAAGAAAGAGGCGCGGGCGGAAGCCTCGGAATCTTGCCAACCAAGGCCAAATCACCTTGTCACCTCCGTCCTTGGATCCTGCCGATACAGCCCCGAAGCCAGCGCCAAAACCGAGCACCTCTCCCAAATCTTCTCCCGTATCAAGCCATGGCGAACACGAAGCACACAGGGTGCAAAGAACCCTCATCGCCGCCGTGACTGCGGTGGGGGTTTCCGCCGAAGAGGTAGCTGAGAGATGTGTAGATCATTGCGCCCAGAATGTGTACCCAGGCGCTCCGATGGTCCACATGGAGACGTTGAGAAGGGATATAGCGTTGCTGGCCCCGTCTGCAACCTCTCTTTTCGACTCGCACATTGAGGTTGGCGCAGTAGTTCACCCGCCAATGAGCATGCTGCGCAGGTTTGCACATCTCACAGCCGTGTGCGCAATGCTTTCCCGTCGCCACTCCGATATCGAGCTCACCATATCATCCGATGCCATTTCGCAGGCATTCCTCGCAGCCTCTCGAGATATGCTAACTTTAATTGAAGATTGGGATCTCCAGAACGCCAACTCGACGTCTCTGAGCATGCGCATTTTCCACGCTGCCTATCTTCAGCATCACGGTCAGAGCTGCCTCTCCTGGCACCTCATCGGTTCTGCAGTGCGGTTGGCAATGGATATGCAGTTATCTCATCCATCCGCTTACAGGGACCTTGATCCTTTGGAATCAAAACTGAGGCGGAACGCTTTCTTGGCACTGATGTGTGCGGAACAGTCAAACTGGTTCCTTCGAAACAGACCCGTATCATTTCAGGAAATATCTTTCGGAAAATCACTTGCCTCTCTTTCCGAGTTAAACAACGAGTGCTCGTTACTGGATGCTCAAAATCCCTTTTACAAGGATCAATACGAGTCTAAGATACACAAGGGCTTTTTTCTCATATCCAGCATGTGGGAAACTGGAGCAAGTATTTCCACCGACATGAAAATCCTCGCGCGCCTGCAAAAGGAACTGTGCGGCGGCTCGCTATCAACAAACAATCCTCTTTCAAAGAGCATCACAGCGGCGTTTGTCATGTTCGACCAAACTCTCACAAACCTGCCGCCCTGGCTTGAAAACCCAGAGTCCCTTGTTGCCGGGACGGAAGCTGTGACCATATTTCAACGAAAAGCCTATCGGAGTCAGCTGGCGAACATTATCATCTCATATCAATGCATCAAACTAATGCTGGTCCATCAAGCAGTCGATCTGGGGCTGGGCACACTGGTCGGGTTAGCGAACAACAGCAACAACGCGCTGACGCTGCGCAAACTGGAGATTACAACCGATTTGCTTGATGCTCTCGCAAATTTGCCGTTCGATTCAATACGGATAAACGGAGAGCCTGCTGTAAGTTTTGTCCATTTCGAAGCAGAATTTGCTACTAACACATGCGGGAAAATAGGTCGAGAAGCTTCGCCAGTTTGGCGTCCATCTGCTGCAGATATCGCGGGAAGGCGACGACGATGCCGTCTTCCGCGCACAGCCACTGTTTTCAACACTCATCGAGCTGATTGCACGGCTGGATTCGCAGGTATCAGACGAACTCTACAAGAAGCTCCCGTTCGACCAGGTGCATAACTTTTTATCGTCATGAGTCTCCACATGGGGCTTGGCGAGATGTACACCCCTGGCAGTATTCCGCGGAAATTGATGGTGACAGCTCTTGGCTCAACCTTGTTTCCGCACGTGCCGGTCAGACGCGCCCGACCTCCGCGGAGTTCCAGGCGAGGTCTGTGTAGCCTCAGACACATCCATGTTGGTTCCATATGTATTGAAACTTTTATTCGCCGACTGAACTCACGCTTTTTGCATAAAGACATAGCGGCGTAATGATAATGGCTGTATTATGCCAATGGTTATTGAATTTTTTGTCGATCCACACGCGCCACGCGAGCCATTTGGTGGGCCGTGGAGCTATGAGGAATCGAGGACTGTAACTAGAATAGATGTATATGATATCGATGATGTCTATCATGAAGTAAATAGGAATAACAAATACCCACATCTTTGGTTCGCATTTTTAAGCCATAGAGATGGCACAAGCACACGTTTGAGTTCATTTCACTCAACAAGATTTGAGGGTTCATGGTCGTCGCTCTGCGAAGGCGGGCTTGACCTTAGATTAAGCTTTGAAAATTTGTCTTTTTTATCTAGAAATGAATTTAACTAAATAAACTCACACGAGCTTTACCAATAGGGTAATCACATGCACATGCGGCATGTCGGATCCCATCAAAGTTCCGTGGTGTTATTCCTAGTATAGGGTAGTTCGCGCATCTGCCTGGTTGGCTCAATCAAGCAACCTGCTGATAGTAGATCCGTCACCGCAGAGGATAGCTTTTCTATTTAAGTGGGGTCCTCAGCGCAAGTTTGCCTGTATTTTATATTTTGACCTGGACGCTGAATATTTTAGGGCTGGAATGCAATTTGCCGCGAGGCATGCCGAATGTGTCATGGTTTCGGCTCTTTTACCACTTATCCTTGCGACCTGTATCGTAGGGATTCGCGCAAATGTGGTTGGGTTTGACAGAGATCCATCTCATATCGAAGATTTTCATAGTAGTCACTCCGAGTCGTGGAAGAACCGACGCTGAAGTCAAATTAAAACACGGAAACTCTCTTGAACACTTGGCGGGTTCGTTTGTGCCTGAGCTTCGACAAAGAGGGATGCATGCATCAAGAAAAGGATCTGACACTATTCCAGAGAAAATACACTGCTACAGTCTGTCTAAAATGTTGGAAGATTATCTAGAAAGTCGCTACAAGTGTCGTGTGTAAATTAGGTGCATAGTGATCACGGGATTTCGGCTGAGCTAAGCATGCATTACTCCATCTCGAACCAACAACCAACACACTCGCCCCTCATGGACAATCCAAGTTTTCCATCCCCTTTGACCTTTGCTTCCCTGTTCTATTTGTTCTACCGGCTCAAAGGCGAGGCAACATCCCTCTACTATTTTCAATTTCAGACTCTGTATCAACAGCACAGACAGCAAAATGAGCGTCTCGTTGTCTCGACAGCTCGCGCAAAGCTTGTCCGTGGATAGATTGAAAGAAATAGTCCGCCAACAGCCCAGCGGCAACTCCAAAGGACACGCGATAATCGGATGCGTGTATCCTCATGAAGATCCTATTATCTATCTCAAATTTGGGAGCAACCAGTACCAAGGGACTGACGCCGAGGCTCGGACTCAAGACTGGGCATATAAGACTTTGCAAAAGTTACCAATGAGCGATCATCATGGCATTTTCATTCCTGAAATCTATCGAACCGTTGATTTGGGGACTTGGACCATTATCATCATGGAATACGTTCCTGGCAACACTCTTCTTCAATTAATAAAGGATTTGACCGTATCTGATAATCAGCTCGCCGACTATTATAGCACGATTGAACGCGCCTTGAAGCTTTTTCTTTCTTTTCCAGTCCCCCAAGATGCCTCACCAGGACCATATGGTGGGGGAATAATCCGGCATCCATTCCAAGCTGCCGTCGAATACCCGACTGTGCAGTTGTTGGAAAACCACCTAAACAAGGTTCGGGAAGCCTCGCGTAGTTTCACGTCATCATTTCTTTCGCTGAAATTCGCCGGTCGGTAATTTATGATGTTCACAATGAACTAATCATTCGGTAGATTGCAACTTGGTTAGATAAAGAAACACCTAAACTGAACCTCGAAAAGCAGATGAACTTTGTTTTCTCAGATGTCTACGAAGGAAATTTCATTTTTACCGATCAAGGTGATTTATATGTCATTGACTTTGACGGGGCAGCTTTCCTACCTCTTAGCTTCATGACCTACGCAATGATTCAGCATCATTATGTTTGCTCTCTAGAAAATCGGTTCGACGTACCACAGGAAAATGTTGAAATTATGAGAACTGTATGCAGTCTTTTTGTAAAGAGCAGGTCTGATTTAGGTATAGGAGTGGTCCCCTCCCTGGACAAGTCCTTACAAGACTAATGACAAAGCACAGGTCTGCCGATTGAGGGTCTAGAGGTTACGAAGTGATAGCTGTTTACTACATTTGGTGACTGGGACCACGATTTCACACTGTCTATTGTGATTACTACTATCGAGACCACACTTTCCAAAGTCCACCATTGTTTCGGATGGGCGAGATAGAAGCACATGAGATTGATTTGAGATAGTCGGATTTTCGCCATAAATCTGTTATCCTTAAATTTACTCACAATTAGTATCACTTCAGTACCATAGTTTGGGTGAAAGACGTGATTATTGACGCTAAGGAGGTACATGACTGAGCAGAGAATTTGGAGATTCCATATTGCCAAATTCTGGAGTTAAAAGTATGCACTGGGCTCAGCACGGTGTTAGATATAAGTCCTTGACATTTCTAAAGTGCCGTGGAAACCCTTGATGTTATAGTCCAATAGCTTATCACAAATGCAACCCGCAAGCGTAAACATGAAAGCTTACTTAAATTTCGCCTACTCATAGATTCTATTAAAAGAGTAATCTTCACGGTAATTATCGAACTTGTCGGCACAAACGACCGTCACTTTCAGGAGCCCATGTTTCGCTTCCTACACCAACAGTAGCATAGAAAATATTTGCAGGATCCCACTTTTGCTTGATAGATAATAGTTTGTGGTAATTGGAACCCCAGAAAACATTTTGGAAATCAGGCTGCCGCCAATCCGCCTCATTCACATACGCACCACTTCCTGGTGTGGCTGCTTCGATTAGGGGCATGATTTTGTTCGTCATCTTGTCTTGGACTTTAATAGCTTCTGACCACGGGGCTGTAAAATTCCAGGGGAGCGTCAGTGTGGCATGGACGATTGTATCACGCCACGCCGGGTGAACCGAGTTTGTCTTTGTTGAACCAAAACTTTTGACATTGGTCCCTACACCAATCCAAGTGACCCCTTCTTCCACAATTTTCTTCCAAGTATTGGAAATAGTGCGTATTGCGTGTCGAGGAATCAATCGCCCTCCGTATTGGGCAATGCCGACTTGAATTGCGCCAACGGGAAGTGGCCCAAAATATTTGTCATAGTGCTTGTAGTAGGTATTGAATTCACTGTATGCCACGGTGTAGTTCATCCCCTTTGAGTCAAGCCCCGCCGTAAATGACGAGAGAATAGTCTTGACTTCGTCTGCAGTCTTATTGTATGCGTTGATAGGGCTAATCATGAAGAAGTCACTGGTGAAGTAGTATATGGCCACTACTCCAGCATCCACAATTGTGGGCAATTCTTCATGGAAACTCTGGATCGCATCGTATAAAGCAGCCTTGGAGTTATCTGAAGCGTAGATGGACAAGGTAGCGCCGCCAAACACCGCATCTTTGTGAGTCTTGACCGTCATAGAGACCACAACCCCGTAGGTGCTGCCACCTCCACCACTCAGGGCCCAATACAAGTCGGCATTCTCCTGTTTGTTGGCATTGACGACTTTGCCGCTGGCAGTAACAAGTTCCCAGTTCAGCACGTTGTCGGCTGAGAGGCCAAAGTTGGTGCTGATGGCAGAATGACCTCCGCCTTGCGTGTATCCGCCAACCAAGCCCACAGTGGGACATTCTCCTCCGACAACGACCAAGCCTCTGTCCCGTGCTGGCTCCATGATATCAAACCCTTGAACACCAGCACCAAGCTTGACCGCAGAACCGTTGTAACTGGAATCGTTATAGCTGTTGATGAATGTGATGTTTTTCAAATGATGCATCCATATGGCCAGGGAACCTGCTCCAGTGGAACGACCAAGGTAATCATGCCCGGTATTGCGGATCACGAAGCGGATGTCATGTTTGGTTGTAAAATGGATGGCGGCTTGGATATCCCGAGTGCTTGTGGCGTTGACGGCATAGCGAACATAATTGCCAAGCTCGCATGGCCGTTCCTTGGGCTGAAAAGGGTCGCAACTTTGGTTGGCGAAAAATGGCGCCATGACAGATGAGGAAGACTCGTAGCTAATACAATGTCAACATGGTTCAGAGGTGAACCTGCTTCAAGACTCACTGTATTTCCTCGCTCTGCCACTTGCTTTGCAGGTATTCACAAGTCGCCTCATCATAGCTTGGGCCGTGGCATGGTGCACCCAGCGGCACGGTCGCAACAAGTCGGCCACCAATTGTCGCGTTGAATTGATTCCATTTAGACTGTTTGGGCCAAGTGTTGTCGCCCGGAAACGATTTGCATAATTTAGCGTGAGAACTGCCAACGCTGACCCAAGCAATTATGAGAAGAGCAATCACGCCAACCATGTTGACTACCGTGAGAAAAATTGTTGAGAGGAACTCCAGACAAGAAAACCCGACATGGGTGAGAAATTCTAACGATGGTGCATTGAATTTCGCACCCCGCCTTTTGCAAAAAAATCATGCATGAGTGAATACAGGGGGTGTCTTGCCGAGATGACACTTTACACGGCGTGCGGAACGAATTCGACTTGGCCTCATACACTGAGGGTTGTTCACAGGCCTTAGTCAAAGTCGCTAAAGGCTTAGTGGCGTTCGCTAAGATCGACGCGACAGAGACGAGGGTCGCGTAAGCTATTGGAACCAATGAAAATCGCCTCAGTATGTTGTCACATTCCTCAATTCCGCATCTTCCGCCCAAAATTTAACCCTCAATTTGGCTAGCTGAGTCCCGGGGTTGGGTATAAATTGGGATTTCAAAATGCCATTCTGCCTATGTCTATCAGTTCTGATCCCTGTGCCATATTTAAAAGTCCCTCTTGTTCCAAATCCCATGACTCTCCATCTTTGGATAAATGTACTGCGAAGAGCAACATGTCAGCTTGAATGCGCTGCGATGATGTCATGCAAATTTTCTACGCTGAAGGTGCTTGTGGACATAGAACCTCCATCGTCTTACTCTGTCGTTTCGCTTTTTCTTTGCCGTTTTCAAAATCGCGCGGAGTCCGAAAAATACACAATTCGTTGAAATCGCCGATTGCACTTGTCATTATTGTAAAGAAAGCAGCCAGTAGTTACAGAACCCTGACCTACTTACTTAACTTATATAAAAAATAATATAAATTAGCTAAAGCTTTTATATTATTTTATATAAATAATCTAATAATAATTATTATTAGCAGCAAGCAGCTAGCCTTTGGTTGGCTGTCGGGATACCTGATCTGTGACTGAGTTGAGGGTGTGACTCAGGTGGATCGTCATAACCCTCCTCATTGGCTGTGTGCAAGCAGCACGCGTGACCAACGATTTCTAAACCATATTCGGTTTCTCGAGACTACCCTCAGCCACCATCCTTTACTTTGATCCAGTTACTACTTTGTTTGATATCGTTATTGACCACAAGTCTATCATCAAAATGGCTTTTCGATTGCCTGAACAGGAACCTTTCGCTAGCACTGTAAGTGAAACATTTCTTTCAGCTCATGAAAGAGAACAAACACTCCTCTTTTCTTGACGTGGAATTTCCTTGAACTTCCTATTCTTGCGGATGCAAACCAAGAGTGAAAGCTAAATTAAACCACTAGTACCTCGAGATTCATACCATTGCATGGTTCATTGAGAATCGCCTTGTCAAGGGAGCGCCTAAAGGCGAGACATCCAGGGTGTGGAATTCAATTTTTCATTATGCATTCCCCATAACGGATGGCTATGCAGCTGGGCTTGAAATGATGCTTGGGAAGGGCCGGACAGATCTTTTTACTTCCCATTCGGTCTTCGATGTCAAGTACCAGGAGCAGAAGTTTGTTGAATGCGAGGCACCTGGCGATGATGGACAGACTTCGACATGAGATGCAGGTGCTGACCAGCTTCTGGCCTACTTTGACAGCATAGAGTCGAGAAACAGAAAGTTTGGGGCAATTTCGATCGGAAAGGTGGTTCGCTTTTATGAATATATTGGCAACGAGCTGGTGGATTTTGATGGAGACGAACAGGAATATTACCTGGACCGCCAGTGTCAGACTGTCACGGAGAAGCTCAAGTACTTTCGCGAAAACCATTGAGTCGAGATTTACTTCTGAATAAAAAAACAAGTTGCAGGCTCAACCGGGTGATCCAGGAACCAAGCCACAAAGGTGGCATATAATTAGAGTTATACAAATGGGTTGGTTGTGAAAACTTATTGCCCTAACCAATAGAACAAATATCGTAAAAAGGTACATATGGCCCAGCTTGTCCCTGATTTGACGTGTGCGGTCGATCACTGACTTAACTATTACGAAAAGGTCAAGCGAGGGCAAGCGGCAGAGGTTGGAGAGATATAATGTATGTAATGAGCCTCTGTGACTTTAAAACTTTGTTTTAGGATGAGTCATGAGGAATTGGCTCGTCAACGAAACCTCACCGCGGATTTTAAGAGCTAGACTATCACAGGGACCAAAACACGAGCCAGCGGCAAAAGCCGTCTCAGATTCACTGAACTAGCATATGATTGGTATTTTTCAGGCAAAGGGATTGCTTCTTGTATTGAGAAAATGAATGGTTTAGATTAAAATTTATCGTTGCCTGGATTTATGGAAATCATAGTCTGAGTGAAGGGCTCGGATGGTCAAAGGCCAAATCACCCCTTCCTCTCATCCATGGGCAGCGATTTGATCGCCCGAAATTGTTTTTGCAACGTTTCCAATCAGAGTACCAGCTTAGTTGTCATACTGGCCCTTGGAGCGTGCATTAGGCAAAAATGCAAAATTTGGCACAAAAGGACAGTCAGGTGTTGGGCAAAAGCACTGCGGCTGAAATGACATGATAACGCAGCCGAATCGCGTGTCAGCGGTGGGCGTGGCTTACCATTACGCGAGCCAAGAATTGGTACAGCTCATCTCGACCGCTCATTGGCACTGCAGTTGAGGCCAACTGAACAAAAGCCAGCTCACCTACGCGAGATGAATGGAACACTTTTGGGCACCTTACCCAATGACCTTACATCCCTTCCACACTCGTGGAGGGATGAAATCTTGTGGCTGGCATAGCTCACTCTAATTGGCTGCCCGCTGTCAGGCTGTCAGAGGGCCAAATCTTAGAATAGACACAGATGTGGTGCGACTTTTTGAACCCCGCCATCGTAAAGCCAACAAGATTGGCGGGCACGAATATAAAAAACCTGATCAACTTGCATCAGGCATTGATTTTTCAGGAAGCAAGAAACTTTAAACTATTTAATCCAATCGCCAATTCTTTGTCACCTCAGGCAATTATTCCACCATTGCAAGCAATCTTTCTGAACCATGGAACCAGGTCCAGCACGTCGCCAGGTTGAAGCCCGGCTCGCAATAAGGCCAGCTTCTTCCCCCGGAACGAGTGCCAAATCGATTGGCACAAAGCGACCCAGACCGGCTTGGCCTAGAAACTCTGTTCGCACTGAAAGCCCCCACGACAGCTCCAGTGCACAAAGCTACATGACACCTTTGCCATCAGAAGATGAGTGGCATGACTGCGGATCCAGCAGCGCAAGCGATAGTGATACCGATTCGAGTAATGAGAGCGATACATACGACAGTTATACCCTACCCCCGAATCACAAATTCCAGTGCAAAAGACCGGACTTGCTACGTTGCTCATACAACAGCTTCAAAACTTGGCGTGAGAATGACGAGTTGGACGAACCTCCCCGAAAACGATCTAGAACACCAAATTTGCGGCCTACACAGTCATTTATTGAACAAAATGAGGACCACAGCGATACAGAACTTGTCGTAATATCTCGGCCAAAAAGAAGCCTTCGTCTAGCCTGCCCTTTCCACGTATTGGATGCCAAGAAATATCGTCAGTGTCTTTTACTTTACGGCCAGCCATCGATTGAGGGCTTAATCGACCACATTGAACGCCATCACATGAAACCTTTGCATTGTCCGAAATGCTTCAGTATTTGCGACACCATAATAGCCCGAGATGATCACATTCTGGCTAATATCTGCCAACTTCGCGACCCAATACAGATAGACGGCATCGATCGATACCAGAAGGGCAGGCTCAAGAGACGTGATAAACGATCACTCAGTGCGGTCAAGCGCTGGCAGCGCATCTGGACCACCATCTTTCCCTTAAAGGAAATGCCCCATTCTCCCTATCTGGATCAAGGCTGCGGGTTAGAAGTTTCAATGGCACGAAACTTTTGGGCCCTTTACGGCGCGCAATGTGTGTTTGAGTTCCTAGATACTCGCCACATACATGATGAGACTGAGGACGATGGCGAATTGGCCCGAGACGCTTTATGCGAGCTGGCTCTTGATGATTTGTTAAGGGGAATAATTGAGAATCATGAAAACTACTGACGCCATTATTCTTAGACGTACAGAGTTAGAACGAATATCGCAATGCGAATGTGCGAGATTATTCTAAACGGGCGCAGTTGCCATAATAAACAATACGGAAAAAGACGCTGAAGAGATTAAATCAACTTGGAAATCTGTGGGGACTATTAAATATAGTGTCTGACCTAAATCATAGAATAGTATTGTAATGTGGTTGAGATTTATGTCTATGGAAATCGCATTGTGTTGGCCAAGTCTACCATTCATATAATATTAACTACGGGTCTGTATTTGTCGCTTAAAATATCTTTTGTAAATTCAAAATAATTCCAATATATACTCATTCTATATAAACGTAAGAGCCCAATTTTTTTTTTCGCAGTAGCGATGCACCTCTAAAAGAAGACATTATGCAGTACATCTCATGCTGCCACTGAAGAGATCGCAACCGACAAAGTACCTATTCAAACCATAAAAACCTGAGTTTACAAACAACTGAAATGAGGCCAAAACAGTCATAGTTGGTGCAAGATTTGAGGGTTCAATATCGCCAATTCCGCTATGCTCACCCTTGCAGAATTATCATCGGTGGCTAACTCTATAGGAGAATTACAGATTAGGTGGATTAGGTGAGAAGTTCAACCAATCATGCCCACTCCACTCAAGAAATTGGCTTGGAGTGCTCTCACGAGAAACATTGCCCAGTGACTGCAGATTGATTTCGGCATTATCATCGTGATCGGTAGAAAAAGCTTGAGGCGACGCAAGATTTCTATCAAAACTCTCAGACACATCCCATTGTGGATTGATAGATCCCTGTGTAGGACCTGGCACAAATTGCTGGGAGCCGTTGTTGGCGCCCAATGGATATGAATCTGCATGAAATTGGCTGGAGACCAAATCATCTGGATCTAGAACCGACATGTTGGTGAATGTAGTAGGATGACGTGCCAGAGGCAGATTCGCATTCGCTGTTGAAGTAGTCATCATGGTCTGCCGGAAAGGTTCGGTCGGGTTAATGGCCACGGCTGGAATAGATGAAGACGAGGGATGGAAGGCACTGTCAAGTATATCTGAAATGACTGAAGACGTCTGTTCTGCATCAAGGTTGATCCCAAATCTTCTAAGGGATGAGTCTAGCGTTGTTGGAAGCGTAGACGCTGCTCTGTGATAAATAGCCTCAACCATTGTGACGATATTCTCAGCATAAGCTGACGAAGGAGGAGGGATAGTAAACAACTCTTGCCATAGCGCTCGCCACTTTTCAAGCGTGCTGGTTGATTTCGAGTTATTCAGAAGAGCTTTCAATTTTTTCAATTCGCTTGGGAGCAACACCCCAGTATCATCGATGGTGGCAACGGTACAGGCCTTCTGCCGAACATGATCAGAACACAACTGTGAATTTTGGTGGAACCTTTCGCGGCACGTGGGGCAATAATCGACATTCTCTTCCTGCGACAGCAGATGTTTCCGCTGTATGTGTTGTGTGATGTCGCTGATGCGACGCGTGCGAAATCCGCTGCAAGCCCAAAATTGGACAGGATCTCTCTTGTGAAAGGGGCACCCAAATCTCTCTTCATGTGAATCCTCAGTTCCAACTCTAGGAAGTTTGAGGCCATCGCCTTCATTCGGTGGCCTTCCGCCGCCGCCCGTGTCATTGGGCTTGTTCGCTCCTTGTCCTTGACGCCGCTTCTTCTTATTGTCGGATCGGCCCTCATGCTGCGATCTTTTCTGGCCAGTATTCGATGATGAAGTCTGTGGGCAAGCCTTGAAAAGGCCGTTCACAATTTCCAACAGTTTCAGGTTGGTGTCGAGGTAGCAATCTTGGGATGTAGACGGGAGAGGACCCAGAGGGGCAGAGTTGGGGATTCTGGCTTGGATTTTAGAGCCTAAAATTCTTTATGTTAAATTGGCCCTTATGATCTTCGTAATTATGACGTACCTCGTCTGGACGCTTGGATAACGCATGCGGTAATAGGTAGTTTAAGGTCTTGATCGTCATTATTGCCGCTCAACTCGACGGCTTGACTGGGCACCACGATCACCGCAAATTCGCGTTTCCTCAGCCTGAAGCGACGAGAGAAGCCTCCTGGTTTGTGCGAAGGGACAGTGATAGGATGCTGTGTGATATTGGATGATGCTGTAATACCAGCACCCGGGCTGGTAAGATTGCGAAACCCGTCCAAAATTTGGTGGAACATGTTATAACCTGATTTATGGCTGATTGGGCAACTTCTTTTAGAGATTACAAAAGAGAACTGCTATGTGCAAGGCGAAATTCAAGGGGTAGGGGCAGGAATGTAAGAGCGAGAAAAATGGACTCAAGGATTACGAGGCTCGGAGTGAAGCCCACCCGGTTGTAAAAGGCATTGTTAGCCTTACGAACGTCTTATAACAACAGTGAGGCAATCAGGCAGATAGAGGCATCTCCACGGTCGTGGACGTCGCTGCCATAGTCGGTCTTACCACCCATTTCTGGCCCGGCTTGAGATGGGCTTAGCAGTATTCTGCGAGGCTGTTGCCATGGAATCACCACACCAGGCTCCGCATCCGCGGAGTGGCGCAAAAAAAAAAGGCCGATACCCCTTGTGTAGACTTATGGCTCTTGGTTATATCTCCATTCATCTAATCATGCTGTTTGCACGTCGGTAGACAGCAAAAATATCTGTCCCAGACCCAATGCGACCAGAGTGTCTCCCCTCCTCCACTTTTCATGATTGCAATTGCAATAAAACAAAGTAACAAGCAGGATGAATCAACTGTCTAACTGATATATTTTTGTCTACTTCATTCACGGAGGCCTCTTCTTCTTGTCCTCCTCCGCAAATGTGGAAGCTAGCATCAGCCCCTCTCCCCCCAGCCGTGTGCATATTGAGGTCGGCAGCTCAGACGTTCAATTGGGCAAGGAAGAGCTTTTCTTACCACCCAAAAGCCACAATTCAACCCCTTAGACATGCATTCGCACTTTGAAGGGCGCGTGATGCGACTTGCACCTGATCGCCTCGAAGCGCTGTTTGTCATGAAACGCGCCATTTAATGCGTTCTGAAGTACCACAGCCTTAAACAGCCAGTGTTGATTTTCAATGCCCTTTGGTTCATGTAAACAGAATTCAGAAGTGCCGCATTGATTCTGAGCTCACATTGCAAAAACAAGTTCTATACCTTAGCCGTAATTTAAAATCCAAGCAAGTGTCAAACAAGCCACGTCCACATCAGTGGAGAAATTGTCAGATTATTCGCACATTTGTCCAGGAGAAGGTGGACCAGAGCGTCCTAAGACAATGCACTGAGCCGGTTTATGACGGCGTCTTAACTAATTCTTTCCTCACCCCCCCTCCTCTTGGCAGACTGCGTCATTTTACGAGGGTGCCAACATCAAAATCCTGCTGCTTACCGAGCGCCACGAGCGCAGCAGGCTAGTCACCGCCTCTATTGCTGCTACCGCAGAAATAGCCGCCAAATGAGAAGGACAATCAAAGCAGCCGGTAGATGTAGGATGTTTCGACCCGTTTTCAACGTAACCTACATCCAGAACTAGCACGTAGATGGAAATTGTCGCCTAAATGACTATTGGCAGCATCAAAGTGATGTATGGTAGGCAAAATCAAGATAATCACGAAAAGTTTCCTCAATATCACATGCGAGCTGTTACTATTTCGAATAATTAGATGAATCATATCAGAGTTTACAGTGTTCACTCCGTATGTCCAGCCAGGCCCATCCATCCTGTGCGTCCATGGAATGGCATGTGTGCTTCGCTCAGCCTGGGGTTTCCTTTCATCAAACCACACTAACGATGCACACCATGCCGTGTTGCTATCAATAAATGTCCATGACCACCTTCCATCCCCCCACCTCCCTTCCATTTGTTTTTCTACTTCCTTTCCGACTTTTGCAACTGTCTGCCGTCCATTGCATCTACATGTTGGTCCAAGCTCTGATAGTCAAAGCCTTTTCGATACTGCTCCAAACCAGTTAGAGCTCATTGAGTGTCCATCTCCAGGCCCTGCCATGTAAGTTTTATGTTCACTTGACAGGTGAAATTCAAACGTTGAGCCTGTGTCACAGCTACGTAAGGACAATAACAACCGAGTTAGTCAGCGACCAGGATTTATAAAGTCATAATTAATGGGGGGAACTTTTCAAGGCATGGACAATGAGGTCCCAAGTAAGACAAGATTTCAGGATCATCCAACAAAACTCAGCTTTACTGATTTTTTTAATTTCACGCTGTAGAACCTTCTAAAAAGGTCATTATAGATCTTTCTCACGACGATGATTGCGAGTCAGTGACTTACCTGGGCTCTACTCTGAGCTCACTTTCCGAAGCTCAGAATCCTACAATAGCTACCGATAATGGCAACGACGCACAACGCTGTAGTAAGAAACGCCCTTCCAGTGGCTCCTGATAGCTGGGCTCTGACGTAAAGCGAATTCCAGCACCACCTTTGTGTCAATCGTTGATGGATATGCGCATGTCATCTATAGAACAGGCGGAGGGGCAGGCTGACAAGCGGACATCTTCAAAAAGAACCCGAGAGCTTTCATTTGAAGAAGAAAGCGAAGACATTGAAGACTCTCACGATGGAGAAGAAGAGAAAGGTTCAAAGAAACAGAAAGCAGGCAAGGCATTTGCCTGTCCTTTTTATAGGCAGGACCCTATTCGCTTTTTTGACTGTATACACCGAAAGTTAAATCGGATCCAGGATCTCAAACAACACCTCCAAAGGCGCCATACAGCGCCTCATTCTTGTTCTCGGTGTTCTGAAGGCTTTTGGTCATCTCAGCTCTTTGAAAATCATGTTCGATCAAAGAGTTGTGCACCGCGAACATCTGGTGCATGCGTTTATTCTGTGTCGCTCACGGCGCAAAAGTTGTTGAGCAATCGCATTGATAGGAAGCTATCTTCAGAAAACCAATGGCACAAAATTTGGAAAATCTTGTTTGAAGATCCTGATGCGACGCAAAAGCCCCATCTCGGCAGCGTCTTAGAGGAAGTTCTCGGAATAGTCAGCAACTTTTGCGCCAACGACAGGGGGAAAGTCGTTTCTAGCTTTGTGCAGAGACAGGGACTATCGACTGAGAATGTCGGTCCCCTCCAGCTGCTACTGGAAGAACTCCTCAGCGATGTCCAGGCCCGCATTGAAGATAGACCGTGTGATCCAGCAATGACGAAAACGCCAGGTCCTACCCAGGAAACCAATTCGGGGGTAGTTCTACCACATTCGAGGCCGGAGATTATATCGGATTCCGCTGCGGTTACTCCAAAACAAGATACCAGCCATTCTGAGCCTTTCCTTTTTTCAGACGAGACGTCGCCATCAACGTTCGGTTTCTCCGCCCCATTAGGTAACACCTCAGATGTGGAATTTAGTCATTTTTTCCCCTTCGCATCTCTGTCACCAGATGGATTTAGCAACGTTTTCCCTTTCGAAGACATCCTGGCGGACTTTCCATGAGAGAGGGGTTACATTTATACGTTCGACACACAACTTCGCATTGGTACATCGTGCCCGTGTGACTCCTAAGGTTTAGCATCAGATTGGTTATGAAGCCAGGTGATTTTCATGCTCTGATTTACGATGATTCTTGATTTCTAAATTGGTTTCAATTCAATTACTCTCTGTCTTTCTTTAATGTTATTTCATTTGTCTTTTTCTTTTGATCAAACGATGTTTTGCTCGCGGCTAACCTATTCGGTCGTTTTACTCGCATGATAGCTGCAATATGAATACATTTCTCTCATTATATAATTGCAGTTAAATTTGTCCTACAAAAAATAAGCAACAGATCGATCGCCTAAATATCCTTAGTCACTGTCTTGAGGCTAGGCAGGAGTCTCATTCGCAGGGCCGCAAAGCTCGTGCCAACAGCGAAGTGAATTCTGGTCAAGATAGAAACTTCCCTCATTAACAAAGAATATATTGAACAAAACCCGATGCTTAAATATCTCTGTCATCTTCCGCAGTTTGAACCTTTGATAACAACACAATCATTATCCAAAATAACCGTTATTCAACGCCTTTTCATCTTCCAAGACTATATTCTTCCAGTATAATCTCTCTAATTGCTCATCACTATACAACAGAGTCAAAGGTTTGATAATACACGACTAGATCTGAAATACAGTGCTCCATTCGCGGACGACTTTCTTTAGGACCACTTGGAGATCCTCAATGGAGTCATGCAACTCGCTAGCGCCAGTAGTTTGACTTGACCACTTCAACTCCCACGTGAGCAACTCCTCATTAAATTCTTTCTGGCTGTAGTTGCTAATAGGTGTCTTGGCCATGTAGTCGATGAACTTTTTCCATCTAGGAACATAGTAGGTGGAGATGAGACCACTCCAAGACTTGGACGCATAATCTGTCACCTGGCCTGTCGGCCCCCACAACGCGACTTGGTTGCGCGCTTCGTACTCGAGGAAATCAGCAATGCTGTCATGGTTCGGGTCTGTTTTGTTCGCTGTCGCACGCGCCGTCTTTATCCACGTGGAAAGGCGGAAATTCTCATCAGTGGATAAAACATCATCGAGGGAAGTAAGAAAGGCGATCAGCTGTTTTCCGCTATCCCTAAGGGGGTCGGATACACTTGTGCTGGATGCTTGGTGGGTCGTTGTGTATGTTTCAATGAGCTTCTCATAGAGCGGAATGAAAGCATTAGAAAACACCTGGCGCGTCCAATCCACAAGATCGTAATGGTAGGCTGGATTAGAGAACAGAATTGAGTTCTCGGTGCCCGCTTTGTACAAAAGACCCCAAGCTTTAACCATCGTTTTAGGATCGTAGTTTAGGACGGTTGGATGGTGACCTGTACGATTTGTTAGGCCAGAGCTGCTCGGTACTAATTCGAAAATAGCCTTTGGCACGCCGTTAGCAGTTAGGTTGGTGTTATTAAATACGGTAGGTCGTAAAATTTCCCAGGCAGAGTAAATGCCATTCGGGAGGGTAATATGGCTGGCACCGTAACGTGCGGATACCCAGTCATGGAAATACGACTTGGTGTCGATAGGGGAGCTGTCCCAGGCCTGGTCAAGAAGAAGGTCGTACATTATTTCGTTACCCTCGAGGCCTTCCATTGTTAACCCAAAGCCAGCAAGGGAACTACTCGAGTTATGGAGTGCACCCATGGCATCAACGGTGACGTTCATAATTTGCCCATACAGGCCGTTGTTGCCACCGTAACCATGTAGCTCACACCACACCCACGGCTTTCCGTAGTATGAGTTCGTGCGTTGCCATTGTGGCTGAGACTCGGAAAATAAATCCAAGATGAGTATATCAGAGTCATTGGCCACGCCGCCAAGAAACGCGTTCACCCGATCATTGGTCCAAAACGAGGATTGAGAAGAAAATAGCCAGCCCTGCATCACCCATTTGCCTTCGGGATCAGCTTCTTTTATCGACTTCCATGTGTTCTCGCTGACGCTCTTGAGGTAATCGAGATGACTAGATGATGGAGTGTTCTCGTTGAACTGATCGATAGCATAGAATGTTGTGATGTTGCCGTAATATTCCTTCTGCTTGGAGATAATTCTGACCTGAAGTTCGGTGAAGAGCGAATCGAACGGATCTAGAAAGGTAACGTTGGTGTACTCAGTGGGGAAGCTTTCCCAGTTGGATCCATTTGAGGCATTGGCCGATGGGAAAACCTGTGCAATAGATCGTGGAACATATCCAGAGAATCCTGGAAGGACAGGGGTCATGCCGAGGTCGACCATGCGCCGAACAATCTTCAACTGCAGAGCGAACTGGTCATTTAACCACGAGCGAGGCATGGCGCCGCCCCATGAGCCCTGAATATTTCCCATGTGGTTCCAAGCCAAAAAGGCCGGACCGCTGATGAAATCATCAATCTGGGAGTCAGAAAACCCTATCTCTTCAAAAACTTCGACCAGGACCTTTTCGAATCCGATCCAGGCCAAGGGAAGGTTGACCCCTCGAAGCGCCATCCAGTCTAACATCAATTCCCAATCCTCCCAGGTCCAAAAGGCAGAGGTATACGACGTGGTTACTGCAATGGTTAGACTGTCTGCTCACCGGTTCTCTTTTGCATTCTGCTGACCTGTATTCCCAAAGTAACGATAAGGAACGACGCTCGAGCCTGTCAAAGGACTCAACAATGCGGGAAGATGTTGTGGTGCTTGGTCCAATTGACTACCGATAAACCACCAGATATCGACGTGCAAAACGCCTGCCAGGTATGCATGGAGTCTACACAACAGCCAGGCGTGAGCCACTGACCTAGTCGATTAACATGACTCTGGATAGCTTACCCTGAGAGCAACGCGCTCACCGTGTTGCCTTGGACGAGAATTTTTCCGTCTTCTGTGCTTGACACTGTATATCTGTCGTTGTCTAGTTGCGAAGAGTTGGTTGTGTTGACGATTTGAAACTCAAATGATGCAGCATGCTCAGGCATCCGGCGCCGGACCAAGGCCTGCACTCCGGCCGTGGACGCCGCATCGCGAATTACATGGGCTGCTGTCGCTGTAACGCACACGACGAAATTGAGGAAACGCATCGGGAATCAAAATCCGACTGCAAGGGAGAATAACGACGCAACGAGTGAAGGATATTTCATTTAATAAAAAAATAAATTCAACATTATTATCGGGGCGGCATGGTGGCCGGTCTTAATATTCGGGCAAATTGTCTTGCCTTGTCCGGGTGATGGGTACATAGGCCCCGGTCGTCTGACTATCTCCGAGTCAACACGTGTGTTATTGCAGCCCTTCTACGGGCGCATGCCCAGTGTTAGTGGGTCACTCCACAGCAAGTAGTGCTGAATTGACAGGCTTCACATCCCGCTTTAGCCGTCATCCTTATCTCAAAAGCCCAGTGGCAATGTGTCTTTGGGCTTCGTCAATCGTCATGCGGCTCCCTGGCCGATTGGCTGCCTGCTAGCACTATTCCTCCATCCATGGCGTTCGTTCTTTCGAGTTCCATGTCTCCCCAATGCGGATTAGGCTGGTCGGCAAGTTTCGCGTAATCGCCATCATTCCAATCCATTAATCTGGAACAGATCGTGAGGGATAACTACGAGTGGAACAAAACTACAGCCGTAAAGTGTGCATGCCAAATTTGCCTTGAAAAACATGTTTGGAATTGCCACCAAGCACGTTCACCCGATGTCTAATCTTAGAATATTGGTGGCTATCCCAGCTCAGGTGAATGAACCATGTGGCCTGGAATATCATTTTCCATCCAAACACGTAAACATATAGCACATAAAGTTCTTACCACATTTAATAATTCTTTTTTTACCAATATAAAATGCTACCTATACAAGGCAGAGAGGCGAAATTTTGACAATGCGCAAAGCCGTCACGCCGGGTACAGGATTTACCCTAGACGATTGATGGGTGCACGGGGGTGTAGCTCTTTTTTTTTCTGTGAACATTGTATTGCTAGATGCATCGCTTTCCTTATGACGAAGACTGTTCCTGCTTCCAAGCGGCACGCTTGCGGTAGATGTCGCGTCGAAACACCTGTTTCACTTCGGCCAACGCGCCGCCATCAACAGGCAACGAAGGTTGAGGAGCGGCGATGCCGCAAAGGTTATTCTTGCGATCGATGAACCAGGCAATGGACAAACCACCGCCCCAGGTCAAGGTGTTCTCGCCGTACCAGCCATCGACATCCTCAAGCGTAACCAGACCACCCAAACCGTAACCGGCCTTTGTCTCAAGGTCAACGCCGACTCGGAAAAACGGACCCATGGGACTGGCCAGAGCGGCTTTGTGCCCGGCCGAGGCTTCGGGGCTAAGATGGTTGCGGAACATGTCGTCGACGGTGGCGGGCTTGAGCAGCTTGCCGTCGTTGGCCAGCAGCGACTGCAGCACCTTGACGTAGTCGGCGGCCGTCATGAACAGGCCATGGCCGCCAAAGTGGCCGTCGTTGCGCTTGTTCATGCCGGCGTCGCCCCCGAGGACGGCGCGGCCGGTGCCCTCGGGGTCGTCTGGGTTGAGGTCGACCTGGCGAGCGCGCAGGTCCTCGCGCGTGACGGGGTAGAACTGGGCGTCGGTGATGGCCAGCGGATCAAAGATGCGCTGCTGCATGAAGTCGCCCAGCGTGCGGCTCGTCAGGCGCTCCACGATGCGGCCGGCCCAGTCCAGCCCCGGCCCGTACATCCAGCTGGTCCCCGGCTGGAAGCCGAGCGGGTACTTGAAGGCCTCCTCGACGGGCCGGCGCTGGCCCTCGCGCGCCGGGTTGAACTTTTGCTGCCACTTGCCCACCAGCGGGTTGATGAAGTCGTAGCTGGTGCCCGAGCTGTGCGTCAGCAGCATCTCGAGCGTGATTGGGTTGCGTGCGGGGTCCAGAGTCGGCGTCTCGCCGTCCTCGCTGAAGCCCGTGATGACCTGCTTGGCGGCGAGCTCAGGCGCCACCCCGGACAGGTCCCCCGTGAGCGTCAGAAGGCCGTCGTCGACGCACTGCAGCGCCGCGATCGTCGCCATCAGCTTCGTGGCGGACGCCAGGAACAGCACGTCGTCCAGTCGCTGCGGCTGCTTCTCGCCAGACAGCAGCGTCCGCTCCCCCATTGTCTTGTTGTAAACAAAGCTGCCCTCGGCGTCGGTCGCGCAAATGATGGCGCCATTGATTTTTCCGGCGTCAATGGCCGCCTGGAAGCTGGTTTCTATGTCGCTGGCCATGTTGGTTGATGCTCATCCGTATCCTGATGGGCTTGCTTTCCACTCAAACCCACATTCCCGTCCAATCGCCCTATTTAAACGCGCCCATCTCATAAACTGTCCTCACGTGTTTTGCCTAGTCCCCCGGCAAGTGACTCATCACATCTATCCGACCCAGTCATGTTGAGAGATCACCAATTTAGTTCGCGGTTGCTGTTGTTTTTACTCCACAATGCAGCCACCGTGCCGATATCCGTGTTTATAGCCTAGAACAAGTTGTGCGGGATAATTTGGAAAGATGTGTCTATTTTACCCCCATATGTTAAACTAGTGGGCTTCCTTCTATGTTAGTTCCCGGTAAGTCGATATTATTTAGCTCGTGCAATGGCGGGCCACAATCAGATGGCCCTTGACCCTGAAGCTGAGTTCCCTTGGCCTACTGGGGCTTCATCGTAGCCAGAGGCGCTAGGAGAATTAATTTCGGCTGGTATCTAAGGCGACTGGTGTCGCTGGCACCGCTACCCCGCACTGCTCCTTGAGCACTGGTCAATGGGCCCAACTAACCCGGCCACTCCTCACAACCACGATACCAGCATAGTCTACCAATTGTTGTAGAGGTTTCGAAGTAGCTCTTGGAGATATTGTTACTAAATTTAAATACAAGGCAATGTCCAATTTTGGAGTACTGCGCGCATCCCAATGCCCACTGTATTTCCCGCGTTTTCAATTCCCCATCCAAGCTAAAGAACTTTAAGCATAGATTGAATGTGAATCAACGCAGACACTCCATTTGAGCATAAATCAGCTTCATCAGCGGGCAATACGTGTCGCAAATTTCGCCAGCACTACAACTATAGTCGATAACCCACCTCATTTCGTCTCTGTCTCGGCTTATCCGTCATACTGCAGTCCCAAGGTGCGGCCCAGTCACTCTAATTACATCATGCTCCCGATGTATAACGGCCTTTGAAAAAGTTCGGGCCGTCATCTTCTTTTCCGCAAACAAGATATCGAGCTCCTCATAAGTCCGGCCGCCTGTCTCAGGAAGGCGAAAGTATGCCCACACTAACGAAATCACTGTCAGACCACCCGTCAAAAGCCCAGTTCTTCCTTTCCAATTTGCCCATTCCGGGTTCAGGATATACGGCGCAACTACACTATTGACAATGTTGAGAACGAGGTACGTGCCACGTGCAATGGCAAGCGTCTTGGAGCGCAGTCTCGTCGAAGACACCTCACCATTGATAATGTACGGCAGTGGCCCAATAGTGAGGCACCATGTCCCAAACCAGACTAGATATACAGCAGATGTAGCGAATCCAAATGCTGTTGTTTGATGAGGGAATGCCAGAATACCAATAAGAAACATGAGCGATGCTAACACCACGCATCCCCAAAGGAAGAGGGTTCGCCGCCCAAGGTTGCCACTCAGTGCAGCTGATGCCAGATTACAGATGAGGTGGATTGCCCCTATACCGAGCGTCATCTTGAAGGAATTATCTGTGCTCAAGCCAGCTTGCTGAAAGAAATAGGTCGCGTACCCTTGGATAACGAACCCAGTTGTAATTTGGATGCCCCATGATATTGCAGCGACCTCTGTCCTCCACAGGTCAACTCCCTTGAAGCAAGCAAGATAAGACGTGTCTTGACTAATCTCTTGCTCCAAGTTGTTTGTTTGAATCATGAGCGAGACAGCTTGTTTTGCCTGCTCATGCAGAAGCGCCTTGCTGGGGGCCGAGGTAAGCCTTCTGACAGATTTTTCAGCTTCCTCGTATTTGCCTTTCCGAACAAGCCACCATGGGGATTCGGGACAAAAGACTGCTAGTGGGGATATCACGACAGGCCAGATGAGCTGGATAGCAAATGGAATGCGGTATGCCCACTGGCTGTCCCAGTCGTTGAGGGTGAACAAGACTGCATAAGAAAAGAATTGTCCGATCTGCGCACTGTCAGCTAGGGTACTGCATCCAATGCATCTAATGGTACACCTACTCCCCAACAAGCAACGATCCAAGTCTCTAAGTATGATCTCAAGACGGTCGGGGCCACCTCAGATGCAAATCCGGGCGCCATGACAGTGAACAGACCCCAGGGAATTCCACAAAGAAGCTGGCCAACAAAGAGCACCTTCACATTGGGAGCACAAAATTGAATAAATATGAGCCCAGTGAGTGCGAGCAAACCTCCCTGAAGAATGACTTTGTGTCCAAGGCGATCCGTCAGATAGCCATTGAGGGCGATACCAAAGACATTTCCCACCGGCGACCCCATACCGAGCGCCATCTGCCACGGGGCGCTCAGGGTATATTTACCAGAGCCATCCTTGAGGACATGGCCGTACTTTTTCTGAAATGCCGGAAATCCAAACAAACTGCCCATCAAAGCAGTGTCGTAGCCGTCCATAATGATGCACAAACTAACCACGGCTGACCAGGCCACTGCCTTTGGATAGCGCTTGATGGCCTGGAGAAAAGTGGTGTTGTGCTCAGCATGCGTGGCCAGGTTGGCATTCTCCTTTAGCTCTCTCCAATTCTTTACTGGCTCATCATCGAGAGAGTGCACGTTTGGACGACTTTCTTCGACATGGTGCGCTCCACTTTTGCTGTCATGAGAAATTGCAGGCTCCATTTTGAGCATATGGTTCAAAGGAGAAGCAGTGAAAGATTCTGGGCTAAGTGCGAAAACGGGTGAAAATTTGCCGGGGGTACTATAATAACCCGCAGCAAGATGAATATGACCGCAGGAGATTGAAGGAAACGTTGCAGAGAGCATTGGAGGGGGGTATGTTGTATTGATGTCTTGCGTAGCGCCATGTTGGTCACAACCAACGTGCCGCCGCTTTTATGTCGCTAGATCATGCGTGACTGGCTTTGCCATTGTTGAACACCTGTAACCTTGCGAAGTGCACGGAACACAGAGAGTCAGTGCAGCTTAGCACTCTCTCATATCTTACAAATTCCAGAGTGGCCGAGAAAGTTTCCATGGGCCAGTGTTTAGTGTAGTAACTGGAGGTGAGCTGGCGTGGTTCTTTGATGCACATCCTAATCGTCAAGCCCGACTCCGACTCATCACAAAATATTGATACATCCATTCATAGTGCATGATATTCAGACCACGAATTGAGGTTGCTTTAACAGTAATGCTTTTATAGTTCAACTCACATACATAACTTCCATAAACAATTCTCGGCATTAATTGATGACTATCCCTTCGACTGTGGTAAGCCTCCACTTAGGTCACGGTCAAGGGGCATAGCCAATCATAGTGCCTCAAATAAAAGGTACATCATTTCCCTACTAAATTAGGTGATGCCACAAGTCCCAACAACAGCCAGATCTACATAGAGCTACATCACACTGTTGATAGCAATGCCGTGACTGCGGCGGCCGCCTATTTCCATTGACTGTTGATAATGGCCTCCTTTTTTTTGGAGGCCGCGGCTGATCTAGACGGCCCCCTTGATAAGCCATGCACTCAGATTTTCCTTTGCGGACCCAATTATGCTGGTCAATAGGTGTAAATTCGTCTCTAGCTCGAAGTTGTTTTTTGGATTGGGCGTTAGTGCTGTATTTTTGAATGAGGTTATTCCAAATATGCCGGCGCCAATCTACTTGGTCTGTAAAAGGCTTCTAATTGGGCTGCTCTTGAAGCTGTAAAATAAAGCTATTAATGAGGGCTATTTCTAATAGGAAGTCCCAAGCAAGAACCTTCCAACCGCTCCTTTGAATATAGTGACTAGGGCTCCAATACGCCTGCATTTGGTTACCCCGGTTAATAGCATTTATTTTGATATTATAGTTGCTAGCTACTGACGGGATAGAAATTAGCTTGACATGTTCAGCACCAAAAAAACGCTGGATTGGGCGTGTGGAGGTTTTTATTGCTGTTGGTCTTCTTTTCCAACGGTCAATCCTTTTATCGCCTGTGAACACAGTTGACAGTAATAATACAAGGGCGTTGTCTTTCCAAGCTATTTGATTGACCTTATTGTCAACTGTTGGAATAGCCCTAACCTTATTAAAAGGAAGGCTGCCGGCAGCAGTCTTATCTGACCTTTTGAGGTCAACTAGGTCCTTGTAAATGCCGTAGTTGCGGCGGGCTGTGCCTGTGGCCCCGTGGCCCAATTGACGGAGCCGACGAAAGAGGTCACAGGAGGAGAAAAGGTTATCTAGAAAGACATGATATGTGGATTTTGGTAGTAGGTTTACTAAGGAAACAACCATGCTTTGAGTCGGGTTTAGATAGATTCCACTCTTTGGGTTCCGTTGCTGCTGCTGCTGCTGCCGCAGCTGCGGTGACCGTTGCTGGTAAGCTGGCCTGATCCGGCCCCGGGCTATTCCAATTGACCCGAACTTATGGCCCGGCTGGTGCCAAAGCCACCGAAGGAAATAGCCTTTTTGGGCTATAACCCACGATTTAAAGCCGGTTGGAATAGGTTTATTTTTGACGGTTGTTGTCTCTTTGGATCTTCCTAAGAAGCGGGCCATAGCCTCATCTATAGCAATATTCGTGCCTGGCTTATAGAATTTAGTAGATACTTGCTGTAGAAGGTCAGACCAGTTATCAACCCGGCCAAAGGTCCGGCTGTATGCCTTATCCGGTGAGGCTACCCGTATTGTTGTGTGGTCAAATATGCGTATATACCGTGATAAGAGATGAAACCGGTCATAAGACATCCACTTAGTAATTGGATGAATAGCACATTGATCCCCCGGCTGCGNTTAGTAGACACTTGCTGTAGAAGGTCAGACCAGTCATCAACCCGGCCAAAGGTCCGGCTGTATGCCTTATCCGGTGAGGCTACCCGTATTGTTGTGTGGTCAAATATGCGTATATACCGTGATAAGAGATGAAACCGGTCATAAGACATCCACTTAGTAATTGGATGAATAGCACATTGATCCCCCGGCTGCGAAGCCTTCCAATAGTCACTGATCCTATGTTCCTTAGTTATTTGCATATAAATTCTGATCGCAATCCACACATAGATTTCCGCAACAGAGGTCGGTCTCCAATACAACAGCCGTGACCGGGGCTGTTGTTCATCGCGGCTTTTGGCCTCTTCAAGCAAATGACTGACCCAGCTATTGGTATATTGGACCCAGCTTTCCACTAGGGAAATAGGAATAAATTCCTGGAATAACAATAGCGGCTCGTGGGGCAGCTCTTCTATCTTAGGGGCCCGGGCCGGCAGCTCAATTGGCTCAAAGGCATAGCCGCGGTCAGTAGTCGGCGCCTTTATTGGCCGGCAGGTGTTATCCTCAGGGCGTTCGCGGCGGCAGTCATCAAGGGAGATAAAACTGTCATCGTCATACACATTGATGGCCTCATTAGAGGGCTGTTGAGACTCCATTATTAATTAAAAAATTAATTACATAGTAAATTGGGTGGCATTGATTCTTGAAGTCATTGATGTCACC